>CAUHTR010000290.1:0-85000 GCA_959609185.1 Schmidtea polychroa
AACAGATAGCAGACGAAAGGATAAATATGTTGGGTTACTGGGTTGGTGATAAATTTAAATGTTACTCTGACTCCAAACGTGTCTTTATACCATCCACAAATAACACTTGACAACAGAAATCTTTATTAATAATCTCAAATAAACTTCCACTTTACACTGACAATAAATTCAACACTCTGCTTGGTGACTATACAATGCTTATTACAACACTCAGTGAGGAATAGCACTTGCGTAGAACACCCAATTAAAAGATCACAAATTACTGATTGGTTTTGGGACTTTGAGGTGGTTGTTTTCTTTGACCTTCACAATTTATTCAAATACTCAAGTAACTTCTTTTCGTTTAATTTTTCAACTAATTCCTTTATTCAAATCTTCTCCAACAATTATTCTTCACAATTATTTTCTTTACAATTCTTTTTCACAATCGTTTCTCCAACAACTTTTCGTCTGACGTTGTCTAATTTTTCTCCAATAATTTTATCTCCCTAATTCGTCTCTATACTTGTCTCTCAAATGGTCTCTCAAATTGTCTCACAAATCGTGTAGTGAGCCGTTACACGGCCTTAACAAAATCTATATAAATATTATATTATATTATATTATATATAAATGGGCGATCATTTAGCGAATAAGGATCAATCAGAACACAATTATGGCCAATCAAATATCACCTATAATTGCACATTAGCTGGAACATCGCAGTCTACTCTATCTCATTCCAAGAGTCAATCAAAATCCATGCAATCAGCTAATACTTCTGCTTATCAATCAGGCTCTATTAATCGATCTCAGACGAGTAAAGCAAATTCGATGCCATGTTATTATTATCAAGATTAACTGTATTCGGCTCCTAATAGTTTTAGTGTTGGCTCTCATAGACCAACATCTTCATCCATTATAATTCGCGAGATATGTAATAAATCCTAACAATAATATGAACCCGAATAGATTTGTTATCCAACCACTACACAAATCAATTATGGATCCAAGAAATAACGAACAAATAATTTGATTGGGATATCTGAATAAATTGGGAGCTTGATAATTAATTGTTACTTTTTATGATCAGTAGTGAACTATTAAATACATTTTTTTGTGGATCAAGGAATATCGTATTTTCTTTGAGTTATAATGCTTTATAAATAAATCATTTTTATTTATTGATGTTAAGTAAAAGTTTGTTTTACTTTTCCCGGTATATTAGTGAATTTTGAAAACTGGTGAATTTTAAGAAGCTTTGTAATTTAAAAATAATTGGAAATTAAATGTTTTCTCGTTTATTTTGTAGTTCTATTAATATTTGTGACTTCATGACTTCATCATCTAATTCTATAAAAGCAAGGAAACCAGATTTGCTTAATAAATTTGGAAAATGCATTTATTATTCCCAATGAAGATATTGTAATTGTTCTTGCGAAGAATAGAAGTGTTAGAATCTATATTAAAAGAGAGGCTGGTGGCCATTGGCCTGCCGTATACCATTATTTACCAAGTCCTGGGACATGTTTGCAATATTGCAATGTCAGTAAACATATTTTCATCGGGTGCGATAACGGAACTATCATGGAGTTTAAATCAAAAGATGATTTCAATGCTATAGTACATAGACGTGACTACTTGCCTCATGTAGCCAGAGTTACGGAGCTGGTTATATCACAAAAATCTAATTGGTTGCTTTCAGGTAGCAAAGACAAATTATTTACTATATATTCACTCGAATCATTTGGTATAGCGTTCTTTCCAACTCTACCACAAATCGTCTCTCAAATCGTCTCTCAAATCGTCTCAATTTCACGTCACTCTTTGTCTCCAATTTTGTCTAATTTTTGTCTCTCTTCTTGTCTTTGATAGTTTCTCTTTATATAGCTTGCTTATATTGTGGCACTCAAGATAATCAAGTGTTTTCCCACTTTCGTTCTCATGCCTTCCCCGATTGTTCCATTTTTATCTCTGATGGCTGTCAAGATAGTTTCCCATTTTCCTTTTTTGTTCAACCGCCTTCTTACGGCAATTACGTTATCACTAGCAAGCTGTCGAGATAAAAATATTGTTGTTTTCCTTTTTTCCGATTTCAAAATTCCTTTTCCTTTTTGTACTAATTAATTAGTATTGACCTTAGTTTATATTTTCTTGTTTAATTTCTTTTTTTCCTTCCTCTTTCTCATTTCTCATTTCTTTTTACTTCCGTTTTCTTTTCGGAGTTCCCATATCTCGTCCCGTTTGTCATGACGATCTTCTCCCAGGTAATTTTATTTATTTATTTATAAATTGTTATTTAGGTATCCTCAACAAATACAAATATGTTGAGTTTTTGTTTGTAAGTCGGTCCTTTCTCTGACTCCTCGTGTCTTTATTTTACCAAATCAATGAAAACTCAACACAGAATAACTTTATTCGCTTTTTATCACAATTACAATTTGTCACTATTTGCACCTTTCTCTCAATTTGAATTTGGTTCGCTAAGGTAAGAAACCCAAGGGGTAATTACCTTTTCTTCTACGATCTAGCTTCTTTATAATTCACAAATTTCCTCTTTTGACTTGTCCTTGCTGGATTTCTGTTTAGCTTTTTCTTTTTCTCTTCGACCAAGTGGCGGCTTGCTCATTTCTAAGCTCCCCTTTTATATTGTTTTTAAGAGGCCAATTATCTAACAAAATGAAATTAATTATTTCCCCGGGCACCCTAAGTAAATTTGGAATGGTTCGACAATTATTTTAATTTATTTACCCTGTGATTATTATCCGAATTGTTATTCCCTTATCTGGTGTCTCGGGTCTCACTGCGCATCGGGTTTTCTTCAGTGCTCGGGTTTCCCATGGGCTCGGGCTTTCCATTGGCTCGGGCTTTCCATTACAGATTAATAAATTTTAATTAATTTGTTTTTCCTTATTAACTTTTTCTATGGTCACCCTATTACATTTTTATTATGCTTTCTAACCTCGTCTAACAATTTGGCATTCAACCATACCCGTTCAATATTGATTTTTAATTTTTATTAAATTTTAATTAATTTTGTACTTATATTGATTTTACCAATTTCTGTTCTGTTTTCTAGTACCCTGTGAAATTTATTTTATTTTTGCTCTAACCCCAACAAATATAAGTTTAAGTCGATAGAGGGTCTTTAGGCAATTTCATTAAAGAAATACAAATTTATTAATTGTTAACATCAATCATGTCATTAAGGAGACAGNTTTCATTTTGTGAATAAGCACTGTATATGATAAACACTAGTTATATATTTGAATTATATTTTTATAAATGATCATGCCATCGACAGGTTATTTTTAAGTTTATATTATTGTCGTCACTATTATTATTCGACCTTTAGATGCGAAGAGGATTGATTAATATAATTTTGTCGTATTATATAGAAACCGTGTTATAATATGTTTCTACTACTTTTAGGAAAATATAAGAATGCTTAAGGCATAAGAAATTTATAATTTAGTCGTGAAAAAATTACAAGATCTTTGTATCAGTAACAATAGGGATGATTTCTTATCAAAATTTTCAAAATATTTTCAATTTCAAAATGTCAGGGCGAGACCCGCAGCCAAAGAAAAAATTATCGATGCCTGGTTTATAAAAATAAAATTTATAATTCAGATTATTCATTATTATTCATTATTAAAAATAAAAATATATAAAAGATTTTTTCAAAAGTATAACTGATAATAAACTTAATAACTGTTTCATTGCAACTTCCCAACATCAAATTTTCTAATGCAATTAACCAAATAATTATTTAGGATATCGAAATCGGAGATATAAGCTTTTTCTGTTTATTTTATAATGATCATAAAATACAAGATTCTGATTAAAAATGATTTAAAAGAATTTGAAATGGGCGAAAAACTTTTGCCTTTTTAACAAATGTTAGTATAGATGACTTGATCAAAATTAGATAGATAGAAAAATATCTCTTGATCAAAATGTATGTTTCCATAACGATTAAAATCCCCAATTCCATGTAATTGCAGAAATAATTATTTTGATATTATAAACAAATTTTATCATCACATTGAGACCGACGCAGTTGAGCAGTGAGGGAAAACCAGTTTCATGTTTTATCAAAGTACGGTTTTCACCGAAATGACATTGTCTGCCTATAATGAATTTCTGAATCAATTATCATTTAACTGATATAACTGAGTATTTGTTCAGCAGATCAGGCCCGACGCTAGAGTATTTGGCGCCCTAGGCAAACTAAAAAAATGGCGCCTCTAGTTTAGAAACAAACCCAATAATTAAAGAAGTAAATGAAAATAAAATACTTCATTTATTTATTACACAAAAATATATATAAAAACAAAAACCATTTAAAATTTAATTTTTCGTGCTTTTAGTTTAGCGAAATCTTCAAGCAGCAACTTCGTATCTATATCACGCGCCATTTCGTGTTCAATCGACAATATTGCTAATCCCACAAGCCGTTCTTGTGACATTGTAGATCTTATATATGTTTTGATCTGTTTAAGCTTCGAAAAGCTTCGTTCACCGCTTGCCACAGAAACTGGTAGGGTTAATAAAATTCGCAAAGCAACAAATATATTTGGAACGCTGTCCACTATATTATTTTTACAAATATAATTAAGTACATCTTCCGGCAATAAGTTTTTTGGAATATGTCTAGCTATAAATATCAATTCGTTCAATAAATCTGTACCATCAATATCTTTAGAATCATCGTGCCGTAAAAAATTTTCCAGTTTAAGACAATCCTCTAATATTTTCTTTGACGAAATATATTGCAAATTATGTATGTTGTATAGAAATCCAAATGTTGAATTTATCGTTGACATTTGGGTGAATCTTTGCTCAACAGATTTTAAAGCTCTATCCAAAACTGCGAAGTAAAAGCTGATCTTAAATTTTTCTTTTGGGTTCTGAATGGGCTCATCGTTGCCTTCATATTCGAACTGTTTTTTTTGTTTTCTGATACGCTGAGTTTGTTTAAAGATTGGGGAAATTTCTGATTCTTCAGCAAGTTCTCGCGCATCTACCAATATTCTTTCAAAACCTTCATCATTTCGGGAGTTGAATAGAAATTTTTTGGTATCTTCTAGTAGCTTCATAGCATCTTGAATATTAATTTTCTCAGATTGAAGTTGTTTGCTTGTAATATTTATGTTGAAAAGAATATCATACCAGATAATAACAGAAACTACAAACTCGAAATTCGAAATAGCTTTAGCAAGGCCTTGTGCTTCTATACGTGAAGTATTACCAGAAACTCCTGTTTGAGAAGTATCTTGAAAAATATCAATAAGTGCAGCAATAACTTTACTTAGCTGATAGCGTAGAGGTTTAAGGGCATCGATTCGGCTCTCCCATCTTGTATCGCTCAATGGCTTCACTGTCAAGTTTGAAGCATGACGTTTTAAAACTTCCCATCGACGTGTTGAAGCGGCAAAATAGACATATATTCGTTGCACTAACATAAAAAATGATGTAGCATCTAAACAACAGCTTACAGCGTCATTAACAACCAGATTCAAAGAATGCGCAGAAAAAGGAACAAATAGTGCTCGTGGATTTAGATTCAGAATTCGCCGTTGCACGCCATTTTCTTTGCCTTTCATATTGCTACCATTATCGTATCCTTGGCCACGCAAGTTCTCAATAGGTAATGACATATCTGCTAACATCTGAACGATTTCATCGGTCATACCAGCACCAGTTGTATCTGTTAGTTTCACAAATCCCAAAAAATGTTCTCTTATGCATATGGGATCTAAATCACAATTTTCTGTATTTGTATGGACAAAACGAATAATCAACGTCATTTGTTCAGTATGGCTAACGTCTGGTGTGCAATCCAGGATTATTGAAAAATATTTAGCCATGGAAATCGATTTTAAAATTTTTGTTTTAATACTCTTAGATTAAAGTTGTATTAACTCATTCTGAATATCTTTTCCCAAATAATGAACTTGTGTTTCATTGTTCTTTATTCTGCGAAGATGCTCACCCATAATTGGATCAAAAGAGGCCAAATATTCTACAAAGCTAAGGAAGTTTCCATTTCCAGGAGAATACAATTTTTCATTGCTTCCGCGAAATGCAATATTTTGCGTAGCAAGCACTTTAACTAGACCTATAAGACGCTCTAAGACTTGTTGCCAGTGTCTCTCTTCTTGTTTTATGAGACGCAAATTATCCTGGTCAATAGTTTTATTCTTTTTTAAACGCAATTCTAGCTCCTTCCAAGTTTGAAAATTAATTAAATGATCCTTATTTTTCTCATGTCTTTCTAAAATTTTTCCATATTTTTCCAATCGCTTGATCCTTTATCGGAGAGATGTATTACACGCTGGTTATTATTAAAAATTTTGCAACAAAAGCAGAATGCCGAATTAGTTGTTTTGGAATACTGTAGCCAATGACGCCGCATTTCTTCTCCATTTGCAAGTCTCCTTCTATAAAAATTCATTGAAAATTTTCTATGGCTCTCATTTTGAGGAAAATCAAATTCTTCAATTTGTTCTGGTCCGTGTTCAACCAAAATTTGCCTCAAACGGCCAGAACGTAAGTCATGTGAATTTAACCAAGTTGCCGGATCACTATAATCAAGACTCGAATTTACGCTTTCTAATATTTCCAAAGTTTCATTAATTAAAATTTCTTCAGTGTCTTCTATAGTTTCTAATACAATTTCTTCTATAGGTTCTTCAACAGTTTCTTCAATTGTTTCAACTTCAGTTTCTTCTATAGTTTCTTCCACATTCGTATGTGGAAACTCAGTCAAAATAGGCACCTCTGCATTTCTAGTTGTAGAGTTCCTATCCATTTGCTCTTCCAAATTGCAGTCTACTTGTTTTCTCGGAGTCATTTCATTTCGATTTTTATCTTGTGATTGTTGACGACAAATATATTTCAGAAAAGCACCTTCTTGCTTTTTTTCTTCATTTTTCTTTTCAGCTTTACGTTTTCTATTTTGTGCGCCAGATAATTTTTTTCTATCTGCCATTATGCTACCTCAAGTAAAAATTAATAGAATATAATAGATTTAATAATAGGTGTAGAAAAATCCAATATAAATTAAATTACTGTGTTGTATATATGTAAAAATTATACTGGAAGTACGACCGAAATTATATATACTTTAAATAAAAAAAATTTGAGCCCTGCACTAATTAAATTTTATTTTTTTTTTCACTTTCTGTTTATTTATTTTTTAACTTTTTTAACATTTACTTTAGTCTTTTAAAACTTTACTGCATGTGACTTTATTCTTTTAAAATAAAACTAAAAATTATTGCGTAATTTAAAAAAATTTCAGAGCATGCTATATGCTAAATTTTTTTTAAAACCGCTTTTCAGTTAACTTTTTTGAACTTGCAAAATATTTTTTTAAATCGATTTTCCGTTGTATTTTTTTAAATTTTAAAAGAAATAAGTAATCGGTATCGGACTAAAACAACGATGGAATTACATGTTTTACGTACATACATATATATATATACAAATTCATACATATGTATATATCAATATAAAGATAGAAAGTTTATAAAATATTTAATTTACTTGATAAAAAAAGGCAGAACTATTTGGCGCCCGCTTGTAAATCGGCGCCCTAGGCTGCTGCCGACGTCGCCTATGCCTAAAACCGGGCCTGCAGCAGATTATTATTATCAAATAGAACTCGGATTTTATTATTATGGAATTACCCAAACTAATTTTATCCGAAAAATGTTATTATTCTTGATTATCTTGGGTTTCGGATTGGTCGATTTAACAGTCTAACAACAACAAAATACAAGTGCACTTATTGAAAAATTCACTTATTATTTCTTGTTAAAACTTACTGGTCGAATTGGTCGAGAACTCCTAATTGTTATCGTTACGACAGCTCGTGTTTGCAATACTTTTCGCAAAATTGTTTGTGTAATGGAAAAATTCATTCCCCCCTTATCATACAGTGGTCGACATTTGAAGAGACTTAAAGTATTTATAATTTTCTCCAAGAATTGCAGAACTCCTTGTAATATTCAAAATTGATGCCCTTGGCAAAAGTGGTTTACGTGGAGTAGTGACTGTGACTTTCAGAAACGAGCGAGAGGTTGTTGTAATTTGCAGGGATCCGGACCGTGTGATTATAATTATTTTTCAAAAAGATAATGTTTCTTACGAGAATTATGCATATAGAAGTATCAAATGCTTGTATACATTTTGGAGAATTGCCGTTCCATTAATTGGAATTTCTATGGTATTTTTTTTTGTTTTCGGTATTTTCATTTTAATAATACGCAGAGATAGGAGAAAATATTTCAACAATATTCCTAATGTGTCTTACCAAAATCAAGGAAGAAATACTGCTGAAATTTTGAATGATAGTCATTGTGTCCCGACTGCTCCAATGGATGTTGATACTCATTCCCCTCAAATTTCTTTAAACGATTCGCCTCCAAGTTATTTGAGTCTTTTTCCAGAAAAGTTAGTAAATTCTCCACAGATTTAAATTACTTCACGTTTGGATTTTACCATGGAAGTTAAGTTTTGTCTATTTGATATTAAAAATTGACAAATCACTGAAATTCAACCAATTTTTTCGAACCATATAGTAATAATAATAATAATAATAATAATAATAATAATAATAATAATAATAATAATAATAATCATAATAATATTTATTCATTATTTTATTTATTCAATATTGAATTATGGGATGGGACGCCAAAATATATATAAGACGAGGGAAAGTTTTTATTAATCATATTATATATAAAAATAATCAATCAATTGTTAGATTTTAAGATTGAAGTGATCAACACGGTAGAGTACCTCAGGGGCACTGCCTTGGTGATCACTGTATAAATAATAAATATTAATAAAAATTTACCTATTTAATTTTGACAGATTTTATTTTCTTTGTTTTAACTAATTAAACTGATTTTAATTATTTTTACGACCCCTTATGTACAGTTGTTAAATTTTCTTTCCCATAAAATTTTGTGTTTAATTCCATCTTAGCCCATCATACTTCTCTTTGATTGAAAGGTGCAAATTTTACAACTATCATAAAATAAAAGTTACTACTAATACAGTACTATTATAATATCATAATTGCATGCAAAATAAATGTATCTCACTTGACCCATGTTTCCTCGTAGACAATCCAAGGTTGTGAGGTCTTGGATTGACATTCATATTGTCTGTTCAGTCTTTGAAAGTAAATCAGTAGAGTGAGAAGAATGATAATGGAAAAGGGTGTCACACTGATGATGATAGATGACAAAATAACATAAGTATTTTCAAAATCATTTGATAATGAGAATGTAGTTTTGTTTCTTGGAATTTGTGTTTCATTAATAAGAGAAGAATTAATGTCATTTATGAGTTGATGAATCGCATTGGTTGATGAATTGTGCATATATTTTGAGCTTTCTAACTCAGTTGTATCAAATTGTGCTCGAATAGATTTACTTTCCACTAGAACGATTTTCCAATGATCGGGATGAAAAGCACGTTGATAATATTTTATTTTTACAATCACAATTTTTGAAGTTGACTCTGAACGTATTTGCTGAAATGTTAATATTTTAGATGTAATATTACCTTGCAATATAGCTTGCAGTTTTCAGCAATAATAAATTTCCACTTTGTTATTGGTTATCGCTTGTCGTGTGGCTATCCATTTTTGATTATCATATCGTAAAATAATACGATTTGGTTCATTTTCCAATTTTATGGATTGTCGAGTAGACTCAATTTTTACCCACTGGTTATCGATTTCGGTACCATTTTCACGCAAAAGCTTTTCATAATATTGCACAACGATATCATACATTTGATTTAATTTTAAATTGTTGTAATGGACAAAGGGTTTTCTGCTGTTTAATGTATCGATAATATTATTTTGGAAGATTAATTTCACTTTTTGGGATTCGTGGGGTTCCCAATATACGTCAATTCCATTCACTACTGGTTCTATTGAAACCAGACTGTTTAAATTTTTTGTTAATATTTCAATTTGGATTATATTACGTATTTTTGTATTATTATTTTGAAATAGTAACTCTGTTATTTGCCAAGTGTATTCATAATTGACTGTTAATTGACGAGCCACGAAAATATTTTTATTGAAATTCAACTTTACAGGTGGATCAAAGTGATTTAATAAATTACTTATTTCTATTTCTTCCGTTGACCCACACAGATAAAACCATACTATTTGGGTACATGTTGAATATATATGAATTTTCTCCAATAATGGGACCCTTTTTATTGCATACTTTGGAAAAGATCTACCTGCATTTGTTCCCAAAACATTTAGTAGCATTATTGTTGTTATCAATAAGACTTTCGTGGTATATCCTAAGGGTACTGGGTTTTTAATAACTTTTTGCTTGATCACTTTTTCTTCTACTGATTTGTTCTTTTTTGATCTTAACGGATATCTATCACTCTCCATTGCCGGCACTTTCTTACAACGATTAGCATGAACTATAATTGTCCCCTTTATTAATTTTCCTGTTGTCAGATCCTTCGCAATTCCTCGCAGTTGCTCCATAACATCCATACCAATTAGACATTCAACAGGGCTTTTACTCATTACTGACACATAATGTGTTATTTCTTGATTACCAATAATTAATTTGACTTCTAGCTTCCCGATTATATTCAGTACATTGTGAGACATTGATTTAATAATTTTATTCGTCGGTTTCACCTTTGCTCTCTCTTCCCTTGTCAACAGTTTATCTGATACTATAGTATGACTGGAACCGGAATCTAACAAGGCTTTGACCTTTCTCTCGTTAAATAGTATATTTGTTCGAGGTTGTTTGCCTCTATTTCCTATTGTCATCAACGCATAACTACATGGTAATCCGAGCATGTTTTTACGTTCTATTTCGGCACTTGTTGGTTCAATCCTTTCGGCTTCTAGTTTAATATGTTCTACTGGTTTCATTTCTTTTAGCCTTTCACTTGGATATGTTGGTGCTGTTGGAAGGAATACCGGTGTATACCATTTTGAGAGAGTGTCGATTCCTGTAAGTTTTGGCATCTGTTCTAGTAGGCACCGTGACTCTGGTTTTACCTCACTTTTCATTGTTTCTTTTCTAAAATACATTTGCTCGTTTCTGCCATTGTCATTGTTGTTGTTATTGCCACTATTTCTGTCACTCGATTCACACAAAGATTCTTCACTCTTTTGATCAGTTTTTAACTGTGCTCTCACATTCGCCATTTCTTTATATTGATGATGAGTAATAAAAAATCTTGTTATAAACGGAATACAGCCAATAATTATTTTCCATGACCATCCGGATATTTTATATATTCTATGAGCAGATAAAATTTGAGATAGTATCACCTTTATTGTTACTACGATCACATAGATGCCAATCAAACCAGCGCACGCTTGTCCTAAGAACATAAATTTTCCCCAAATCTTTTCCATCGTTTTGTACGTTGCTTTTTTGAAATGATCTGGCGTTAGGAGATATTCATAATTAACTTTACTCTCTCCGTTTGGTAATATTGTATCAATCATTTCTGATATCACCCGTTCTTTCTTTGATGGAAATAATAAATTTCTTTGAGCTTCTTCTATATCCTCGCTTGCGTAGAGACCTAGTTGTGCCATTTTATTTAGGGATGTAAAGTTCACTAAATACTCTAAATTGATTAATTCCAATTTATCTGGAGTTCTAACTCCTCGGTAATCGGGTAATGCTACCCAAGAATCTAGTGCCAAACGATATAACGGGGCTAGCAATCTATTGCACTGGAGTAATTTTGGTTTTGTGTTTTCGTCAAGTAATATCCGTGTTATTGGTTCCATAAATCGTATCTTCCCATCGACGCTAACTGGCAATTCATTAGTACATTTTTCGTATTTCATTATTTTTACTGACACTTCCTTACATTTATAACTGTATAAAGCTTCTCCGAAGATTCTCGCAAATACTCCATTTTCTGATATTAACATGGGTGCAACCAAATTTGGGTTTGTGATGGCCATTGCCATTCGATTTCGAAGTATTTCTTTATTTAATTTACAATCATTTAAGATTATTTCTCGATAGATATTCTCCATGGTGTTCTGACTATAATGAAATAAGTAATCAATTTTATTGTTAAAGTAGTGGGTTAATTTAATATCAGCCTTATGAATTCTAGTTTTAGCTTCCTCTACTATTACTGTTGATACGTAAACTCCTTTGTAATTTGTGGAGTATACCGTCTGACCACTTTAATATAAAACGCATGGCGTCCATCGGAACTATTGACACTAATACAGTCGCTGTTTTTCTTGTCCAAACGGGCGTTGATCTGATTGTCATATTTACTCCATAATTTACATTAATATTGTCAGGCCTTTCCCTAAACTGCTGTCCACTAATTTCTTTGAAATTCATCGTTTTTAAATGCGCTAAGTTACATACATTAGTTTTTACTTCATAAACAAGAATTGATTCCCCCGTTTGACAGTTATTTTGTTTCATATTACAAAATGGGTGGGTCTGTAACTTCCCCGTATCATCATCAAAAGCTCCTTCAAATTCTCTCAATTCCGTTAGATATTCTTCTATCACTACTGCTTTTTGAATAATTTTACCACTGACTTTGTACGGTTCCCCTTCACAATCTCCGTCTTGCTTCATTATTCCTTTCGTAACCACCGTTTCTCTCGTCCTATGATTTATTTTTGCCTTCAGTTTAATTTCCGAACTTATTTTCAATTCTTCTGTTTGAAATGCTGCTAAACAATTTTCTAGCATAACTTCCACTGGCCTTGGGATTGTATACATCTTTATCAATGAAGTATGGCTCCACTTCCCACAATAAAATATAAATGTAGTGTGTTTAACTATACATTCTCGAACCTTCGTTCGTCTTAAATCAAATTCTTGATATACATGATATTTTACATCTTTTTCAATCTTTAGTTTTCTCGGGTATGCATCCGAACATTCTGACACATCTACTACCGAATAAATTTTTCCCATTTCCGTTTGTGAACAATCATATGCAGTCATACAGGTTGTCTGGGTAATTATTGCGCACAAAACAATTATCATAAACATTACCCATGGAAATACCATCGTTTTTCTCAATATTGGGCTAACTCTCCCATTTAGCGATTTATGAGGTATATTAATTTCGTTATTTTCATTTCTCGTAAGCACTTTTACCAGTTTGGTCCAACCTCCATTCCTTTTTATCCAATTCATTAAACATTCATTTAAAACTCGAGCAGCTGCATCTATCAAATTCTCTAATTCATCTGATTCCATTATCTTATGAGCTCCTATCTCTAAAACTGCATATGTTAAGCTTGTTAGTACTACTTCTTTATCAATTCCATTTTCCGTCAAAGTTTTCATGACCCCTCTATTACAAAAGTCATCATTTTCACCAAATCTCTGCATAACACTAGGAAGTTTCTTTTCCATTTCATTCACTGTGTCTCCCAATTCGCACTTTGTATTCACTTTTATTTCGAACATTGGATATATTAATTTAACTAGATTCTTTAATAACTCTTTTGTCTCATCCACTTCTAATTCTGACTTCACCAGGCTCTTTTTTATTTCATACAAAGTTCTAGGCTTTTTCGTCTTTATTTCACTATTCATTTCACTTCCAATTCCTTGCCCTTCCTTTAATACTTCTATTATTATACCTTTATCTTTATCATTAGTTCCTATGTCCTTGTTATCTAGTACACCTTCATTTTCAACTCTTCTTTCATTTTCATCATCCGTTTCTATCTCATCATTTGACCTGTCGGACTCATATACTTTATTTGATATCTGATTTTTAATTACTATTACATAATTTATTGAATATCCTGTATCTGAACATAAATATCCGTTTACGT
This sequence comes from Schmidtea polychroa, assembly GCA_959609185.1. Lineage (NCBI taxonomy): Eukaryota > Metazoa > Platyhelminthes > Tricladida > Dugesiidae > Schmidtea > Schmidtea polychroa. The sequence continues at coordinate 13,844 of CAUHTR010000290.1, forward strand.
CTAATTCTTGAGGTATAAACCCACAATCGTATAAATATTCATCGTCATCTAATTCTTCACTTTTAAATATCAATTGAATAATTCCATCCTTTCCCATTCTTTCAGCGGCTCTCTTTCGCAATTTACCTACCTTGGTACACCAATGTTCCTATATATACTCTATTTTTCCTTCATTTTTATAATCTAATGCTATTACAAATGGTTTCAATTCTATCCTGGTCTCTCTAATCTCTTTTCCAAATTTTCGTAATAAACCTTTTAATATTTCTTTATATTTCGAGTTTTTATATATATACGGACGTACTACATTTACAATTTCTAATTTACTATTTTCGTCAAATTCCGTTTCCTCTACTAATTTTAACTTTTCATCAATTGCATTTTTATTCCACTCATCAAAAGCTTCTCTCAGCTCATTTACAATTTTCTGTGGATCACTTTTTACATTTTCATAACATCTTGTCATTTTTGCTATCACTTTATTTTTATTTCCTGGTATAAAACCACAATCAATTAAAAACTCATCATTGCGTAAGCATCGATTTTTAAACTTCAATTCTATTATCTGTTTCCCATTATTTTCTTCTAATCTATTCTTTAAATCATTTACACAATCTCCTGCTTCACACCGAATGCAAGCTACTTCTTTCTCCTTTTCATCTAAAACATTAATTAAAATAAAATCTAACCATGTACTTTCTCGATACGTTTTTCCAAATATTTTCATCACATTTTCAATTTCCTTTTCGTCTTTTAAATTGGTATCATAATAATCGGCACATAACTCAATTACATTTTTCAATTTTTGTATGCTCAGTGTCATTTGACTCAATTCCTTTAGCGATGAGATTACTTTAGATGTTTCTGTTGCTTTCTCTTTAATAAATTTGTTGATCCTCAGTATAATCATTGTTACTTTTTCTCTTTCTATGTCTTCTTTATCCAATTTCTCTTTAGAATCTGTCTCTGATCCCTCTGATTGCGACTCATACATCATGTGGTTACTCAATTCTTCGTCCGATTCGAATTTGCACATTAATCGATCCAAGCGTCTACTCATCTGCTTCATCTCATTTTCAATCCTCTCGTTAAAATCATCTGTTTGCGCAAAAGCTATATTGTCAGATTGCGATTTGTCTTTCTGAAATCTCGTCTTCTTTAATATCGGCCTTTGAAATATATTATTACTCTTTGGACAAGATCTAGCCATATGTCCATAGCCTCTACAAGAATGACATTGGATTTGGCCTTGTAGGTTAACTCTGTCTCTTTGCGGTGAGGGTGATGTTGATGGAGATCTGGATCTTGCAAAACAATTTCGAGTGACATGTCCTTTCCTTCCACAATTATAGCATTGTATGTTATCATTAGTTCTCTGGTTACTGATATTCGTTCTGTTAAAACTTTTCTCACCATTACTTTTCAGCCATTCTGATCGCATTCCCTTTGGACTACGCTGTTCGTTATTTTTGAACCAACATTGGCTATTGCTATGTCCTTTTCTTTGACAGTAATCACACTGAACCGGACTAGGGCTTCTTCGAATGTTATTTTTAAACCAGCATTGATTTATGTGATGACCCATTCTCTGGCAATGACTGCATTGAAGAGTTCTTTCTCTTTCCTCATTTGGACTGTCTGTTGACTTTCTTGGTTCAAATTTAACTCTGAACTTGGGAGATGGACTGGTTGATCTTTGAAGCAAGTTATCGCTGACTGGGGTTATAGATCTATCTCTAGGCTCATTGATAATCGCAAATGATTCCGCCTTTGACTGAGTCGTTTTAAGATTCATTTCAATTCTCATGGCTTTTCTAATCAAGTCATCAAAATTTGTAAAATCAACAAAACATAAAGCAATCCGAGTAAAGTAATCCGAGCATGTTTTTACGTTCTATTTCGGCACTTGTTGGTTCAATCCTTTCGGCTTCTAGTTTAATATGTTCTACTGGTTTCATTTCTTTTAGCCTTTCACTTGGATATGTTGGTGCTGTTGGAAGGAATACCGGTGTATACCATTTTGAGAGAGTGTCGATTCCTGTAAGTTTTGGCATCTGTTCTAGTAGGCACCGTGACTCTGGTTTTACCTCACTTTTCATTGTTTCTTTTCTAAAATACATTTGCTCGTTTCTGCCATTGTCATTGTTGTTGTTATTGCCACTATTTCTGTCACTCGATTCACACAAAGATTCTTCACTCTTTTGATCAGTTTTTAACTGTGCTCTCACATTCGCCATTTCTTTATATTGATGATGAGTAATAAAAAATCTTGTTATAAACGGAATACAGCCAATAATTACTATTACATAATTTATTGAATATCCTGTATCTGAACATAAATATCCGTTTACGTCTAATTCTTGAGGTATAAACCCACAATCGTATAAATATTCATCGTCATCTAATTCTTCACTTTTAAATATCAATTGAATAATTCCATCCTTTCCCATTCTTTCAGCGGCTCTCTTTCGCAATTTACCTACCTTGGTACACCAATGTTCCTATATATACTCTATTTTTCCTTCATTTTTATAATCTAATGCTATTACAAATGGTTTCAATTCTATCCTGGTCTCTCTAATCTCTTTTCCAAATTTTCGTAATAAACCTTTTAATATTTCTTTATATTTCGAGTTTTTATATATATACGGACGTACTACATTTACAATTTCTAATTTACTATTTTCGTCAAATTCCGTTTCCTCTACTAATTTTAACTTTTCATCAATTGCATTTTTATTCCACTCATCAAAAGCTTCTCTCAGCTCATTTACAATTTTCTGTGGATCACTTTTTACATTTTCATAACATCTTGTCATTTTTGCTATCACTTTATTTTTATTTCCTGGTATAAAACCACAATCAATTAAAAACTCATCATTGCGTAAGCATCGATTTTTAAACTTCAATTCTATTATCTGTTTCCCATTATTTTCTTCTAATCTATTCTTTAAATCATTTACACAATCTCCTGCTTCACACCGAATGCAAGCTACTTCTTTCTCCTTTTCATCTAAAACATTAATTAAAATAAAATCTAACCATGTACTTTCTCGATACGTTTTTCCAAATATTTTCATCACATTTTCAATTTCCTTTTCGTCTTTTAAATTGGTATCATAATAATCGGCACATAACTCAATTACATTTTTCAATTTTTGTATGCTCAGTGTCATTTGACTCAATTCCTTTAGCGATGAGATTACTTTAGATGTTTCTGTTGCTTTCTCTTTAATAAATTTGTTGATCCTCAGTATAATCATTGTTACTTTTTCTCTTTCTATGTCTTCTTTATCCAATTTCTCTTTAGAATCTGTCTCTGATCCCTCTGATTGCGACTCATACATCATGTGGTTACTCAATTCTTCGTCCGATTCGAATTTGCACATTAATCGATCCAAGCGTCTACTCATCTGCTTCATCTCATTTTCAATCCTCTCGTTAAAATCATCTGTTTGCGCAAAAGCTATATTGTCAGATTGCGATTTGTCTTTCTGAAATCTCGTCTTCTTTAATATCGGCCTTTGAAATATATTATTACTCTTTGGACAAGATCTAGCCATATGTCCATAGCCTCTACAAGAATGACATTGGATTTGGCCTTGTAGGTTAACTCTGTCTCTTTGCGGTGAGGGTGATGTTGATGGAGATCTGGATCTTGCAAAACAATTTCGAGTGACATGTCCTTTCCTTCCACAATTATAGCATTGTATGTTATCATTAGTTCTCTGGTTACTGATATTCGTTCTGTTAAAACTTTTCTCACCATTACTTTTCAGCCATTCTGATCGCATTCCCTTTGGACTACGCTGTTCGTTATTTTTGAACCAACATTGGCTATTGCTATGTCCTTTTCTTTGACAGTAATCACACTGAACCGGACTAGGGCTTCTTCGAATGTTATTTTTAAACCAGCATTGATTTATGTGATGACCCATTCTCTGGCAATGACTGCATTGAAGAGTTCTTTCTCTTTCCTCATTTGGACTGTCTGTTGACTTTCTTGGTTCAAATTTAACTCTGAACTTGGGAGATGGACTGGTTGATCTTTGAAGCAAGTTATCGCTGACTGGGGTTATAGATCTATCTCTAGGCTCATTGATAATCGCAAATGATTCCGCCTTTGACTGAGTCGTTTTAAGATTCATTTCAATTCTCATGGCTTTTCTAATCAAGTCATCAAAATTTGTAAAATCAACAAAACATAAAGCCTTTTTGATTTCTTTCTTGACTCCTGTCAAAAATTGGTCCTGAAGTAATTCTTTGACTTGTTTTGCTACTTCTTCTTGATCTGGCTTTACTTCGAACGCTTTCTCTGCAAGAGTGGTTAAATGATAAGCAAACTCACTTATAGATTCATCGGGCTTTTGCACTCGACTGTAGAACTTTTGACGCATCATTCTCTTTATATCTCCTCCAATCAACTTGGCTGCCAACGCATCTTTCAATCTTGTCCAATCATTTGCTATAGGTCGTTTATCAATCTGTTGCCAAGCCTCTCGCGCAGCTCCTTTTAAATATAATGGTAGACGTTGTACCATAGTTGCTTGGCTCCACCCATAAGCTGTAGCATACATGTAGTAATCTGCCATAAAGTCAACAAATTCGACTGGATCTCCTCCATATTGCTCAACTGGTAACTTTTGACAACTGGCATAATCATTTCCATTGTTCGTTTGAGTAGTAGACACTGAGATTTGTTCATTGATATTTGAGTTGCTCGTCGCCATATTTTCCAAGTGTTTTTTACTTCTCAGATTATACAATTTCTCTTGGACAACTGTTTCTCGTCTAAATTTTTAAAAATTACAATTTTTAACTTTACCTTTTGTTTTAATTTTGAATTAATTTCCAATAATAGTTTTTATAAATTTTTATAACTTTTCCACAACTTTATTTCAATATCTTTCAAATTTTGTTAACTTTCACTCTTTTATTTCAACTGCACAATTTGTTCAATTTCTCTTTTTTTCTCAATTTAATTTCTCTTTAACAAATTTAATTTCAATTTCTTTTTTCTTTTCTTTTTCAATTTAATTTCTCTTTAATAAATTTAATTTCAACTCTTTCTTTTCTTTTTCAATTTAATTTCTCTTTAACAAATTTAATTTCAATTTCTTTTTTCTTTTCTTTTTCAATTTAATTTCTCTTTAATAAATTTAATTTCAACTCTTTCTTTTCTTTTTCAATTTAATTTCTCTTTAACAAATTTAATTTCAATTTTATATCTCGGCAATTATATTCAACTTTCAATTATTTTTAATTTTCTCTTTTCACTTTTCCACAATATTCACTGCCGACTTGATCACGTCGGGCTCACCAAAATGTTGAGTTTTTGTTTGTAAGTCGGTCCTTTCTCTGACTCCTCGTGTCCTTATTTTACCAAATCAATGAAAACTCAACACAGAATAACTTTATTCGCTTTTTATCACAATTACAATTTGTCACTATTTGCACCTTTCTCTCAATTTGAATTTGGTTCGCTAAGGTAAGAAACCCAAGGGGTAATTACCTTTTCTTCTACGATCTAGCTTCTTTATAATTCACAAATTTCCTCTTTTGACTTGTCCTTGCTGGATTTCTGTTTAGCTTTTTCTTTTTCTCTTCGACCAAGTGGCGGCTTGCTCATTTCTAAGCTCCCCTTTTATATTGTTTTTAAGAGGCCAATTATCTAACAAAATGAAATTAATTATTTCCCCGGGCACCCTAAGTAAATTTGGAATGGTTCGACAATTATTTTAATTTATTTACCCTGCGATTATTATCCGAATTGTTATTCCCTTATCTGGTGTCTCGGGTCTCACTGCGCATCGGGTTTTCTTCAGTGCTCGGGTTTCCCATGGGCTCGGGCTTTCCATTGGCTCGGGCTTTCCATTACAGATTAATAAATTTTAATTAATTTGTTTTTCCTTATTAACTTTTTCTATGGTCACCCTATTACATTTTTATTATGCTTTCTAACCTCGTCTAACAATTTGGCATTCAACCATACCCGTTCAATATTGATTTTTAATTTTTATTAAATTTTAATTAATTTTGTACTTATATTGATTTTACCAATTTCTGTTCTGTTTTCTAGTACCCTGTGAAATTTATTTTATTTTTTGCTCTAACCCCAACAAATATAAGTTTAAGTCGATAGAGGGTCTTTAGGCAATTTCATTAAAGAAATACAAATTTATTAATTGTTAACATCAATCATGTCATTGAGGAGACAGAAATCCCAAAATTGACTAGCCGCTATTATGCCTGTCAAACGTAAGTAAATTTTAATTTAGGAGAAATTTCAGTAACTTGGTAAAACAATTTTGCAAGTAAATTAAATTATTTTTCTTTTAGATAACTCATTCAAAAGAACCATCTATAAGAAAAGAAAACATAAACTAATTGTATTTACGATTGAAGAAAATATCCTCTGAAGATTGCGCTAGATAACATTGATTTAGGGTGATAAAGATTTAGAGATGAATCGATAAATTAAAAGAGGACTATTTTTGTTTTCATTACTTGGACGAAATCAGATTCGTTCCAATTTGAAGCGGTCTCCAATCGTTACTTGCGCCTAGATTAAATCAAAAAGGAATGTGATATAATTGTGACTATTGTTATTCGAAAGTTGAATATTTGTTATTTCTGCGTTGACAATAAAATTTACTATGTTGGGTAGCGTTATTTGAGAATAAAAGACATGTGAAATCAAATTACAATTTGATTCCTACCTAGATATTTTTATAATTCAACAATTCTAACAATAATAAACTTTAACTCCAAGTCACATGGTTGCAAGATTAAAACAAAGTATTTCAGTCTTTTATCACTAGATGTTCTTAAGGTATTTTCGAAAATAAATGAAACAATTTAATTTAGTGAAAAAAGAATCATGCAATATTTATAATACTTTCAGATGATAATTCGAAATTTCATAATTTTAATTATCAACAACAATAAAACAATCACGAGTAATAATAATAATTAATAATAATATTAATAATAATACAATATTTGTAATTTAATTGCATTGAAAATTAATTATAAACAATGAAAACCAAAATATTCTTGTCATTATAAAATAGAAAACAATTATATTTATTAACACATTTAATAGCGATATTTTACTTTATTATTAGCTAAATTTCACATGAGCTCAGTACAAACTGAGTGCATTTAATATATCTTTTGTAAAATGGAATGATATAAACATATTCATTAAATAAATATTAATTTTTATATACTTTAATTCATTTCCTTACAGTTGCTTTTAATCATTATAAGTTAACATATTGGATCACATTAAAGGACAATGCGCATAATTACTTTCTTTTGACTCTTTCCTCAGCATTATTGGTCCCACTCGATTTTGTGACTTCAGCTTTCTTTAAATGAGGAAAATCTGGAGGCTTGAATATTTCATTTGGTTTGATACAAATGTTATAGGATAGAGTTTGCAACACTGAGGATTCGTTGGTTGAATTGGTTTTCTCTTGTTGGTTATTATTTTCACATGTTTCTCCATTGTGGGGTTGTTGAATAAATGACATGTTGTTTGGATTAGGGGGTGAAATATTTTGATCAATTGGCGAAGAACTTAAATTAAGTACAGACGATTGGCAGTTGTTATCTGCATTCATTACTCCTCCACGACCATTCAATGAACCGTAACTTACTGTCATTTGCTGGTTTCTATGATTAGTTCAATATCATTAAATAATAATAATTTATGTTACTTTTGATACATTTAAAAGGGTTTATTTAATAATAAAAAACATTCTCAAATTTACTTTTTTTTGTACTTTTGTATTTTTTGTATTTGTTTTTTGCAGTATTATATATTTTTGAGTATTTTCCAGAGCAGTTTTTCTTAAAGTAATTATATGGTTCCACATAAGGCCACAATAGATCCTAGGATTGTCAAAGGGAAAAATCAAGAAAACAACAGGCAATAGAATTTATAAGAACATTCATAGAACGCTCCGAAATATTATAAAAGAATTCATTTTCTAAAAACTATATGGAGACTGAATTTTCAGAATGCAATTTGAAATTTTTAGCCAAAGGTATTTGAAAGGCCATATCAAAGGTATAATTATGAAAGGAATCCAGTATAGATGTCATATATTCTTGATATATTGGGGCCATCAGTTATTTATCGTTTCTACGAATTCACGGTGTAATCCATGCGATAGTTGATCGTTGAATATTAGTCGACCTCAATACTCCGATTTATCCATGGCAGTGTTAATATATAAATGCATAAAAATGTATGTATATAAAAACCACGGAGTTAAACTAGTCATCTAATATTGGCATGAACTAGAAGATTGAGAACTCCTGGCTCAAAGCTATCGCATTCAGTCTGTTAATTATAAAAATTATAATATTTTTCAATTTCTGCATTCCAGTTTTATAAATAAAGTATTGGGTATGGTTGAACGCCAAATTGATAGACAAGTTCAGAAATTATAATGAAAATTTAATAAGGGGTTCACATAGAAAGTTAATGCGAAAAAAACAAATTAAGTAAAATTAATTAATCTGTAATGGAAAGCCCGAACCAATAAGAAGCCCCAGCCCATGGGAAACCCAAGCGCCAAAGGAAACCCGATGCACAATGGACCCGATCGATCAGATAAGAGAGGGATTATTTCGAGTGGCAATCTAGGATAAACAAATTAAAATGATTTGAAAACCCTCAAATGTTTATCTAGAATTCCAGGCAGATAATTAATTGCAATTCTGTAGATAATTATCCTTTCAGAAACAATATAAAAAGAGAGCTCAGAAACAGACAAGCCGCCAGGTGGTCGAAGAAACAAAGAGAAACTAGGAGAATCAGGCGATCAGAGATCACAGAACGAAATATCGTAATTGAAAATATTTAATACTCGTACCAGAAAAGGTTATTGCCCCTCGGGTTATTTACCTTAACGAGTAATATTTATATTGAACGAAAGGTGCAAATATTTTGATTGAAATTGAATAAAGTTATTCTGTGTTGGGTTTCGATTTATTTGTTTAAATAAGACCACGAGGAGTCAGAGGAATTCGATTTGAAAAATAAAATCCAACAAATGTCTTTATAATTACAGAAAATATAAAAAACGGCAGCTGACTTTTGATTAACTATAGAAGGGGCCCTCAACCTGTGTTTCGTAACTACCTATATGATAGTCCATCAATAAACCTCTAAAATTATACACCGTATTAATTCGAATATAAGCCGCATATTTTACTTACATTTTTAATGTGCAAAATTAGAGCGCGGCTTTTATTCGAAGTAATAAGCAATTTATAAATAAACGAATAAATAAAAATATTAACTACTGGATGTCAAAAGTCGTGCATTACCGTAATGTTGTCCATAACCGCTGACGGAAATAAATTGCCACCTTTCATTATTTTAAACAGAAAAATCATACCCAAGGAGAATTTTCATAAGGGTGTCGTAATTCGAGCACAATGCCTGGATGACGTCAGAATTGATGAAAGATTGGGTAGAAACTGTCTGGGAGAAGATACCTGATGCTCTTTTAAAGAAACGAAGCATGCTAGTAATGGATGCGTTCCGAGGACATTTGACTAATGACGTTAAACTAAAAAGTAATGAGAACAAATTGTGATTACGTAATAACCCTAGGACGAATGACAAGTCCACTACAACCTCTCGATGAATATGCACAAAAAAACCATTCAAAGACAGAATGAGAACCTATTATGAAGCCTGGTTAATCCGAGAAGACAATCCTTTGACACCAACTGGGAAAATTAAACGAGCATAGTGGAAGGATGTCTTTAAAAGAAGTAATTAAAAAATCATTTTTAAAATTTTGTATAACTAATGATTTAAACGCTACCGAAGATCATGTGCTCTGGTGTAACAATGAAGATGAGTATTCTAGCTCAGAAAGTAAAGGTGTCGAAAGTGATGATGCGTCTTAAGAAGATTAAATAAGTTTAAATAAGAAGATTATGTAAATATTATTACAAAATAAAGTTCATCTTTTTAGCACCTTTTTATTAACATGTTGTGTACGATATGGCATATTTCATACATACACTTAGTGCACCACCGGTAGGCATGTCACACGCAATGTGTTAAAGCATTTTTTATTTTTACTTTATCCTATTTAAAATACCTATCATAAAACCAGTGACCCGTCAAAAGGCCCGAGACAAAACGACCCCGATATTTCGGCCCTTGGCAAAACGGCTCCCGACAAAAGAGACCTTGGCATAACGGCCCCCGACAAAAGGCCCTTGGCAAAAGCGAACCCTGTCAAAAGATCCCCCGCCAACAGAACCTCGTAAACACTGAGTAAACAAAATCACACTGTTGCCGGAAGTTTTCCACCGTACCGCCACATATTCTCTTCCTGACCAGCCTGATACATCCACTCTTGCTAACGCATTCGTGAATTCTTCACTGACAAGATTGACCGAATTCGTGCCAAATTTACTACTTGTGGCCTCTCCTGGTCCATGTGAAATGCCAACTACTTCCCTGCCAAAACCATTCCTTTGTAATATATGCATGTGTAATAGCAAACGTATAGAACCTATTTTAAACAGTCCAAATCGTTGATAGCAGGAGATAGGTATTTGTATTAATAAAAGACTGCGTTCAAAAAAAATATAATAATATTAAAAATAATAATAAACTTCTTAAAGCACCGTGTCTAAAACTATGTGTCATTCGATGGTACTTGAATAAATCTGAATTAATGCATAAGTAATGGTAAGTAAATTCAATTTCCGTACGGAAATAGAATTTTTAATTTTTTATAAATTTGTATATTTAATAATAATTTAAAAATCGAATTTTTTTGCTGAAATTTTTTACGATATAGGGCCCCCATAAATAATGTTGCGTTGGCCACCACAATTCTAAAGACTGCCCTGCTGAATTCTCCTTGGTTTCGATCATCATCACATTCCTTGAGCGGAGCTATATTGTGATGTTTTTAGCCTTGGGTACGCCCCCGATGTCGTCTTCTCGACGACGAAACGGCAATTAAGCTATAGGCCACTTATTATTATTATTATTATTATTATTATTATTATTATTATTATTATTATTATTATTATTATTATTATTATTATTATTATTATTATTACGAAACGCCATTATTTTATTATTATTTCTTGTACTACATTATTTTACCCTTTCATTAGTGATAATGATTCTGCAAACTCAAACTGAAATCCAGAAAATCTTTGTTGCACGCATAAATTATTGTATGGCATTTACGTGGTTGACCCAGAAAAATTTGTTTGCAAGCAAAATGTAACGGCATCTAATGTGCGTGAATACTTGTTTACAGAAGGAGAAACATTGTCAGGCTGGCTTACAGGCCTTTCATAATAGTACGAAATGCCTAATAGTACGTAGTTATAAAGTTGAGTATTATCACCATTCACTAATATCCAATTCAACTTTCTATCTATGCGGTCCTATTGGCGGGCCCCTTTTGACAGGGGTCGTTTTTGCCAAGGGCCCGTGTATCAGAGGCTCTTTTTCCGGGGGCCTTTATGCCGGGGGTCGTTTTGCCAGGGGCTTTTATGTCGGGGCCCTTTTGACGGTGTGCCTATAAAACCTCATGTGAATTAAATTTGAGGTTGATTTATTTTTCCAATTTAAAGAGTTAAAACCTTAATGCGGTTTAATTCGAGGGTGGCTTATATTCGAAGTAATACGATATTTAAATTGTTTGTATAGAATAGATACAATTTTGTAAATATTTTTTGTAAATTTTTTGATGCTTTATATCTTTGTAAAGTATCATTAACTAATATAAAGTTGATTTAACACAAAACTTTGTTTTTTCCTGCGGGACAAAATTCTGTGGTTTGAATTTTGAAAATAATTTTGTCATGAGTTGTGTGAATCCTAAAATATGTAATAGCAAATAATCTGAAAATTACTTAACCAAGCTTCTGATATCTTTGGAATATTTATAGAACCCTCAACTATCGCTAAATATCTGCAAAATTAAAAGATGATGTATTTGCAATGAACACTGAATCTTAAAATTAACACTGACAAGCATTTGTCGAGGATTTATATTTGAGTAAGGAATATTGTTAAAATAATTAATATCAGAAATATTAAAATTAAAATTATTATTATTTGTTTTAATTTTGAAAGAATTATTTTTATTATCTTGAACGTCAAAAGTTAAATGAGAAATTTCTAAAAATAATGTTAAGAAAAAGCAATAAAAATAAAACTATTTATAGGAGAAATCGTTTGATTCTAATTGGTTATTTCTTACAGAAAATTTTTGTTGTAAAAAGTAACTATTTAACTGAGAATCAAAAACAGAATTTGGCATACAAAAATCAACTAAAATCATAGAAAAAAGAAGTTTTAAAAAATTATCCGTGAGAAAAATGAGTTAAGAGTGTCATTTATGTGAGGTAAACACTGCTCTAAGTCAATATTATCCAATTGGGAAATATATCGAGCTGTGAACTCAAATTAATCGCAATTCTGTGTCATTAGTGGATTTTGATTATTTAACCCCTTCCACAGCTTTTGCTAAAAATTGAAATTTAATTTATAATAAATTTAATTTGTTTTAAAATCAAAAATTATTTTCAAAATATAGGGGCTAAATATGAAAATTAATTACATAATATAGAGCAGTGTTGTCCAAACTGTGTGCCGCGCCGTGGCGGGTGCCCAGGTGTGCCAAGCAACTTAATAAAAGGAAATTGAATTGTGGATATTTTAACAGTTATTTCAAATTTAAATGTTAATCAGTCAATTAAGTGCGAAATTTATTTGTTTACAATCATATTTATATTTCTTACTAAAAATATTGACTATCTAAAATACGTAAGCAGCTTAATTATGTTTATTTAGAATCTTAAATATTAAATAATAATATTTTTTAGTTTATAAGTTTTTCATTTCTTATTAAAAGATTAGTAAAAGTGCAATAAAAAATTGCAAAAACAAAAAAAAATTTAGGTGTGCCGCGAAAATTTTTAATACAGCAAAGTGTGCCGTGGCTCAAAAAGGTTTGGACAACACTGATATAGAGGCTTAAATTTTTTTTTAAATATCCGAAAATATTGTCAAATAAATTGCTAATTTTAAAATTTTTAATTATTTTTACACGAAACTTGTGTGTAAAACCGTGAAAGGGTTAAGAATTACATTCTATTTAACTTGTATTGGATTGTGATATCAATGTAATTTATTATATAGTCTGAATTGGTTATTTTCAAGGACACCAGGAGCCAGATAACCTTTAGTCACCCATAACCAGCTATTTAATCAAAACTCAAAGCCTATAAAATTCCGATATGCGTGTCCAAACTGTATTTAAGTTTACCTTCTGATCTTTTTATGTACATTTTAAATTACTGAATTGTATTTCATATATAAAATGTATCAAGTTTTAAATAAACGGCTCAACACGTCTCGTTCATATTACTTACCAAAACTAGTTGCTAGTAATTAAGAGCTAAAGAAAACAAGGCGGCGAGTAAAAATAATCGTCGTGATTGTTGAATTGATATGTTAAAATAGAAGAACTAGTGCTGAAAGTTTCGTTTATGCAATTTTAGAGGTATACTTAAATACCAAAAATAGTTGTTTTTTTCACATTATTATATTGATACTAAACTTACCCAACTTGGATAAAAAAATCAACGAAAGAAATATAAATATCGTTTTTCGGTGTTGTGATAATTTCCAGGTTTTTAGTTGACAAACTGAAACTTCCTGCCAAAGGGGAAACAATAAGACAATTTGCCCTGTCTTCATAAAACCAATTCAATTGAACGTCACCATTTACTTTCTGTTCAATTTTTGCGTCTCCTAGAAATACTAAAAAAGATAAATGGTAAATCTTAAGTCAAAACCCCTTAGATACTTGTTAATCCCCCATTTTCCGGATGTATCATTGATGAACTAACCAATTCCTTCAATTTGTTTTCATCGCAATTTCTATTAAGGCTTATTTTCTTTAAGATGTCTGGAGTTCGATCTTTATCAAAATTATCCATTGTCACAGGTCGACATGAACTCCAATAATTTGATGTTAGACGATAATATTCTTGTTCTTTCTTTACAAAGCTCGGCTTTTCACTCCGTAACAAAACCTGTCTTTCTCTATCAAAAGCAATAGATAGCTTTTCATGGTGCATATTAATTAAACCCCTACAATTGTAATGATACGCGTATCCATATTCACCGCTGTCGCTCAATGCAATTGCAGAATTGTTTCGGTAATTTATCAACCGATATGCCGAGCCAGAAAATTCAACAGCAACATAGTTTGAAAGACGAATGTGAATAACGGAATCTTTAGATATAAATACCTGAGGTGAGGAATTAAATGAATTTTCTGATTCATTTTCGGCATTGTTTGATTTTGAACTGAGTCTACCAGAAACATCAGAAACGTTGACATTTGAGTGCAAAGTTTCATCAACAAATCTAGTATCTGGCAAACAAGAACAATTTCCATATATAGAACACGGAGAAGGCTGCAACTCACCAAGATAGGAATATTGCATAGGCCATGAATAAGGCATAAATTGGTTGTTTAACTGATGACTACATGGGTAATACGTCTGTGAGGATTGTGGCATTATATGGAATCCGTCACCCATATTCGGATGGTTTAAGAATATAAAATAATCTTCATCTAAACCTTGTTTCATTGAAACATACATTCTAGCATGGCATAGCTCGCAATTGCAAGTTATGTCATTCAAATTCTGAAAGTCGTCCTCGGATCCTAGACCGGAATCTAAATCAGGATGTACTGAACTCATTATTTTAACCCATTTAATAAGTTTGAAAAATCAATAGAAGTAAATCAATAAAATTGATTGAAAACGCGAATTGAATTTGATGAAACCTTTTCAAAATTATGTTGTAATTTTAAATTTTTCCAGTGACTGGATCTGATTCAAAGAAATCGGGCAAGTCATGGCGAAGAGTAAATATTGAATTGAGGAAAACAATTAATAAAGGCAAAATGTTGACTATTGAGAAAAATATAAAAACTTGATTTGATAAAGTTTTCGGAAGTATAACTTATTTATCTGACTCTTCGTGCCCAATACCATATTATTAGATCAAATTATTGAAACTTATTTCTCGAGTTCCTTTACACTTGGACAAATCTTTCTTATTTGAGGATGCGCTAATACTTATTGCTATTGGTGGATGAGGTTTCAATTTGTTAGTAATTTGACCACTTTGATCCTTCTATTGAATTTGCGATTCAATTATATTTGGTTCTTAAAGTTAAAAAAATTGTTAAATTTGTAAAATTAAAATTATTTTAAAAGGTTATAATTTCTAGCAAAGTGAAATATCATAGAAAAACAATCAACAAAAATGGTTTAATTAGAATCGAATGGTGTAGAATACTAAATTACAGAAAATCAATTAATCAAATTTGATTTTGAAAATAGGTTAGATATAGATTAGACAATTATCAAGAATATGGTAATAATGGATTTATCAATAAACTTTAGAAAAGGTCGAAAAGAAATAGAATGTGTAGAAACAGAAAATGGTTTATTAGTTTATGAGGTAGTTAAAAGATTCTTAAAGATTAATTAGAAATTTTGTTAAATTTAAAATATATTTTTTTTGAAAAATATTTTAAAAAGAAGACCGAAATTTATCATTTTTAAAACATGTTTTTATCAAAAAATATTTTAAAAGAAAAACTGAAATTTGTTTAAATAACAAAAATAAGAAGAGACAAGATTTTGAGTGTATAATTTATTAAATAAAATTTATGGAATTATTTAGTGATTTGAAAACGGATATTAATGTTCTAACGGATGAGAATCCTAATACGGTGGCAGCGGTAAACACCGAAAGATTATTGCCTAAGGTGTACTGTCAAGGTGATGACTTGGAAAAATTTATTAGAAGATGCGAGATTTATTTCGATGCTAAAGGCATCAATAAAAAAGAACAGGAAAGATTGACTGAATGCATGATCAACGAGGATCTATTGGAGAAATATGCGATGACAGTTAAAAAAGCAGAATGATTTCAAGCCAGGTTACGAATGGCATTTGATTACGAAAGAGACGTAATAAAGGATATGTAAAGTTTATGGAATTATAAAAGATGAGGCGAAGAGTTTGAAACATAATTTTAACCCTCTCCGTGTAAAAAATAATGCTGATATTTATAGTGACCCGTTCTATTCCCACAAAAACGGTTACAAAATGTGCCTTCAGCTTCATCCCGATGGATTCAAAGCTGGAAAAGGGACACATCTTTCTGTTTTCTTTTTCATAATGCGCGGTGAAAACGATGTACTTTTGCAATGGCCTATGAAACTGGAAGTGACATCTTGCTTTAATGTCGAATATATTCGACAAATATACGGAGAGGGTTAAAAAGTGGAGGACCTTGTTGACAGTTTTTTGATAATAAAGAATTCACCAAAGAGAAAATAATAGCAAAGATGTTGATAGTATGTGCTGAGAATAAAGAAGTTGAGAAAGAAGTAATATTGCGGAAGATAAAAAGCACAGAGGAAATAAAGGAAACATTATTTCTGATGGATAACGTGAGCAAACAGAGAGATCATATAAACGCTATGAAAAGTTATGCAAGAGTGGTCTATCAGGATCCACAGAGAAGAGGACAGTACAAGCAGAAAGATGAAAGAGAAGAAGGCAGGAATTTACACTAAATAAAAATAACTGTTTAATCGCATACATGTGAGAGGAAAAATCATATGGTGAATATTAGTAGGTTGGTTAACGCTGATGTGTGATATGCTGTCCCCTATTTATTACCTAAATTCAAATGCAAACCCAAGCCCGACGATGTCTAACTATTCAATAGCATAATAATTTATTTGAATACCACAAGGAAAAATCAGACATAAAAATTAATATAATAGTAAAAACAAGGTCAAATATAAGGAAAAAATTCATTAGAGACGATTGGTATATTCGGTATTATCACAACCCGCTTTTCTTTGGCCTCCCTCGCTTTCTTAGGGGCACACCCTCGTCCTCGGCCTTTTCTAGTGGAATTGCAGTGAACTCTGTCCGGAGCTGGACCTCGATTCGCTTCAGGTTGCGTTGAGCAACCTCCATCTCCGTCTGTGCTCAGTCTCGGGAATCCACCAGCATGTTATGGTAGGGTTCCGTCTTAACCCATGCGGGGGCGTCAAGTTCGGGTCCACTTCGGATCACTGGGCCGTAATTATCCAAATCCAGACCCCAGTTCCAGTCATGAATCTTGAACCGAATATATCTGGTCCGGAGTCAAGTGAGTAGCTGCTGGTTTGACTCGTCATCATCATAGTTGCTAGAATGGGACATTTCTGTTTGGGTAGTAATAATCAATGATACTGATACCAATTTAAATGAAAATATTTATCTCTACCCAAATTTCTCTTGGTCTAACACAAAAAAAAATTTTAAACTATGAGCTAAGTCCTAATTACTCGTGATTTAAATAGTTAATTTAATTATAAAAATTATACTGCAAATATTCCCCACTTCTTTAAATTACCTAAAAAAAAATTAAATAACATTTAAACTAAGATGTTTAAATCACTCATTTGTAATTAATGCAACGACAATGGTTTAAATTTTTTGTTGATGTTTTTTGAAATTTTATGTTTAATTTAAAGTTAAAGAAACTTCTTTTTTATGAAAACGAAGTAATATTATTAGTGAAATTTTAAAATTTCTTTAAAAATTTACATTTTTGATTTAGGATTCGAAACTCTCAATCACGACGAGGAGCCACCCTCAACAACAGCTGGCGTCGTGAACGGTTCAAGTCAGGCTCCTACCTTAGAACTATTTCCCGTAATAATGGTACGGTTAATGAAAAAGAATAACCCTTCGATTTTGCAAGTGGAAATTATGCTTCATGTTCTCAGTTAAAAACCACACCTACCCAGATTTGGCGGATAAACTGGCATGGGAAAATCGATTCCACCGGGTTATTGTTTATCTCCCATTCATCGACTTAATTCCATTACTGGATAACTGCTTTAGTTGATTAAATTTAACGACAAGTGATCTCGATTCTTTTATGGGATACATACTGGTCATGATGGAACTGTTATACAGATGGCTCTTAACCCAATCTACCAAACAGTCTGATTTTTGATACAATTGATGGTCAATTTGCATTGTCTGGATCATTGGACGAAACTTTAATGTTATGTGATTTATCTGAATGAAGATATTTATACACCTTAGAAAGATGTGATATTATTTTATTTTAATGACCTTATCTTCTCATCACAGTTATATTCACTATATGCTTCAACTAGGTCGTTTATCCAGATTTGGGATTTGGGAAAAAAGTTTTGTTTGGAGATTTGAAAGCTTAACAGAATAAAATATCTGATTCAGTTTTAACATTCTTTAAAATGTCGTTAACATTTTCTGTTTCCTACAAAATTCCTGAAGTGCCAGTTCTTAAAAGATCATCAGGACATGTGTACGAGAAAGGATAATTGCAAAACACTTAACGACAATTGATCTCGATTCTGTTATGGGATACCGTTTTCTATAGATGGATTGATTGAAATTAAAGTAACAATGTATGCGGAACCAAAATTACCAAGCTTCACATCCATTTTAGCCTATTTGAAAGCTGAACCTATTGATAATAAATCAAAAAAAAAACTGCGGAAGCTAATAAAAATAAAAATTCTTAACTATTTTATCATAATATCTAAAAAATATTAATAATGAAAAAATAGAAAAATTAATCATTTGATTAAATAGAATTTACTTTTGAAAATTACAATTAATTTTTAAATAAATTCTAACTGATTGATTTTTATTTAATGTCCAATTAGACATGGACAATAATTAAACTCTAGGACATTAATTAAAATTTAAAACTTTAATTTTAAAATAATTAAATTTAGTGAAATTGAAAATAATTAAAGGATAAAAGGTTTTTCAGTTTATGAATTTAGTAGAAAGAGAATCAATAACAGATTTTCTCCAATAATTCACACAGAAAAGTATGTAATCCATAAACCAGATTAGAGTAATTTGAGAAATTACTATCATTACATTTTAAAATCATATCCTAAATTTATGATGAAAAAAGGCTTTAAGTATAAATATTAAATTTTTATCTTTATTAAAAAAACCATTAATGTTTCGGCCGATTCCGTTTTTTGTCGAATCTGTGAGAGCGTTTTTATTAAATTTCTATTTCATATTATTGTGCGCACACAGACGCAAGGAATGAGTCATTTTTATTTTATAATGTAAATTGATTTGTTGAAGTTTGTAGTGTTTTCTGGACAAGGTTTTCTTTAAAATAGTCTTTTAGAAACGAAGGGTTTAAATTTTTGAATTATTGAAGGAGGGTCTAAAGGAAATTAATGGAGCATTTGTATTTGAACGGATACATACTGGTCATGATGGAACTGTTATACAGATGGCTCCTAACCCAATCTACCAAACAGTCTGATTTTTGATACAATTGATGGTCAATTTGCATTGTCTGGATCATTGGACGAAACTTTAATGTTATGTGATTTATCTGAATGAAGATATTTATACACCTTAGAAAGATGTGATATTATTTTATTTTAATGACCTTATCTTCTCATCACAGTTATATTCACTATATGCTTCAACTAGGTCGTTTATCCAGATTTGGGATTTGGAAAAAAAGTTTTGTTTGGAGATTTGAAAGCTTAACAGAATAAAATATCTGATTCAGTTTTAACATTCTTTAAAATGTCGTTAACATTTTCTGTTTCCTACAAAATTCCTGAAGTGCCAGTTCTTAATAGATCATCAGGACATGTGTACGAGAAAGGATAATTGCAAAACACTTAACGACAAGTGATCTCGATTCTTTTATGGGATACCGTTTTCTATAGATGGATTGATTGAAATTAAAGTAACAATGTATGTGGAACCAAAATTACCAAGCTTCACATCCATTTTAGCCTATTTGAAAGCTGAACCTATTGATAATAAATCAAAAGAAAACTGCGGAAGTTATTAAAAATAAAAATTCTTAACTATTTTATCATAAAATCTAAAAAATATTAATAATGAAAAAATAGAAAAATTAATCATTTGATTAAATAGAATTTACTTTTGAAAATTAGAATTAATTTTTTAATAAATTCTAACTGATTGATTTTTATTTAATGTCCAATTAGACATGGACAATAATTAAACTCTAGGACATTAATTAAAATTTAAAACTTTAATTTTAAAATAATTAAATTTAGTAAAATTGAAAATAATTAAAGGATAAAAGGTTTTTCAGTTTATGAATTTAGTAGAAAGAGAATCAATAACAGATTTTCTCCAATAATTCACGCAGAAAAGTATGTAATCCATAAACCAGATTAGAGTAATTTGAGAAATTACTATCATTACATTTTAAAATCATATCCTAAATTTATGATGAAAAAAGGCTTTTAAGTATAAATATTAAATTTTTATCTTTATTAAAAATACCATTAATGTTTCGGCCGATTCCGTTTTTTGTCGTATCTGTGAGAGCGTTATTATTAAATTTCTATTTCATATTATTGTGCGCACACAGACGCAAGGAATGAGTCATTTTTATTTTATAATGTAAATTGATTTGTTGAAGTTTGTAGTGTTTTCTGGACAAGGATTTTCTTTAAAATAGTCTTTTAGAAGCGAAGGGTTTAAATTTTTGAATTATTGAAGGAGGGTCTAAAGGAAATTAATGGAGCATTTGTATTTGAACGGATACATACTGGTCATGATGGAACTGTTATACAGATGGCTCCTAACCCAATCTACCAAACAGTCTGATTTTTGATACAATTGATGGTCAATTTGCATTGTCTGGATCATTGGACGAAACTTTAATGTTATGTGATTTATCTGAATGAAGATATTTATACACCTTAGAAAGATGTGATATTATTTTATTTTAATGACCTTATCTTCTCATCACAGTTATATTCACTATATGCTTCAACTAGGTCGTTTATCCAGATTTGGGATTTGGAAAAAAAGTTTTGTTTAGAGATTTGAAAGCTTAACAGAATAAAATATCTGATTCAGTTTTAACATTCTTTAAAATGTCGTTAACATTTTCTGTTTCCTACAAAATTCCTGAAGTGCCAGTTCTTAATAGATCATCAGGACATGTGTACGAGAAAGGATAATTGCAAAACACTTAACGACAAGTGATCTCGATTCTTTTATGGGATACCGTTTTCTATAGATGGATTGATTGAAATTAAAGTAACAATGTATGTGGAACCAAAATTACCAAGCTTCACATCCATTTTAGCCTATTTGAAAGCTGAACCTATTGATAATAAATCAAAAAAAACTGCGGAAGTTAATAAAAATAAAAATTCTTAACTATTTTATCATAAAATCTAAAAAATATTAATAATGAAAAAATAGAAAAATTAATCATTTGATTAAATAGAATTTACTTTTGAAAATTACAATTAATTTTTAAATAAATTCTAACTGATTGATTTTTATTTAATGTCCAATTAGACATGGACAATAATTAAACTCTAGGACATTAATTAAAATTTAAAACTTTAATTTTAAAATAATTAAATTTAGTAAAATTGAAAATAATTAAAGGATAAAAGGTTTTTCAGTTTATGAATTTAGTAGAAAGAGAATCAATAACAGATTTTCTCCAATAATTCACGCAGAAAAGTATGTAATCCATAAACCAAATTAGAGTAATTTGAGAAATTACTATCATTACATTTTAAAATCATATCCTAAATTTATGATGAAAAAAGGCTTTTAAGTATAAATATTAAATTTTTATCTTTATTAAAAAACCATTAATGTTTCGGCCGATTCCGTTTTTTGTCGTATCTGTGAGAGCGTTATTATTAAATTTCTATTTCATATTATTGTGCGCACACAGACGCAAGGAATGAGTCATTTTTATTTTATAATGTAAATTGATTTGTTGAAGTTTGTAGTGTTTTCTGGACAAGGTTTTCTTTAAAATAGTCTTTTAGAAACGAAGGGTTTAAATTTTTGAATTATTGAAGGAGGGTCTAAAGGAAATTAATGGAGCATTTGTATTTGAACGGATACATACTGGTCATGATGGAACTGTTATACAGATGGCTCCTAACCCAATCTACCAAACAGTCTGATTTTTGATACAATTGATGGTCAATTTGCATTGTCTGGATCATTGGACGAAACTTTAATGTTATGTGATTTATCTGAATGAAGATATTTATACACCTTAGAAAGATGTGATATTATTTTATTTTAATGACCTTATCTTCTCATCACAGTTATATTCACTATATGCTTCAACTAGGTCGTTTATCCAGATTTGGGATTTGGAAAAAAAGTTTTGTTTGGAGATTTGAAAGCTTAACAGAATAAAATATCTGATTCAGTTTTAACATTCTTTAAAATGTCGTTAACATTTTCTGTTTCCTACAAAATTCCTGAAGTGCCAGTTCTTAATAGATCATCAGGACATGTGTACGAGAAAGGATAATTGCAAAACACTTAACGACAAGTGATCTCGATTCTTTTATGGGATACCGTTTTCTATAGATGGATTGATTGAAATTAAAGTAACAATGTATGTGGAACCAAAATTACCAAGCTTCACATCCATTTTAGCCTATTTGAAAGCTGAACCTATTGATAATAAATCAAAAGAAAACTGCGGAAGTTATTAAAAATAAAAATTCTTAACTATTTTATCATAAAATCTAAAAAATATTAATAATGAAAAAATAGAAAAATTAATCATTTGATTAAATAGAATTTACTTTTGAAAATTAGAATTAATTTTTTAATAAATTCTAACTGATTGATTTTTATTTAATGTCCAATTAGACATGGACAATAATTAAACTCTAGGACATTAATTAAAATTTAAAACTTTAATTTTAAAATAATTAAATTTAGTAAAATTGAAAATAATTAAAGGATAAAAGGTTTTTCAGTTTATGAATTTAGTAGAAAGAGAATCAATAACAGATTTTCTCCAATAATTCACGACAGAAAAGTATGTAATCCATAAACCAGATTAGAGTAATTTGAGAAATTACTATCATTACATTTTAAAATCATATCCTAAATTTATGATGAAAAAAGGCTTTAAGTATAAATATTAAATTTTTATCTTTATTAAAAATACCATTAATGTTTCGGCCGATTCCGTTTTTTGTCGTATCTGTGAGAGCGTTATTATTAAATTTCTATTTCATATTATTGTGCGCACACAGACGCAAGGAATGAGTCATTTTTATTTTATAATGTAAATTGATTTGTTGAAGTTTGTAGTGTTTTCTGGACAAGGTTTTCTCTAAAATAGTCTTTTAGAAGCGAAGGGTTTAAATTTTTGAATTATTGAAGGAGGGTCTAAAGGAAATAAATGGAGCATTTGTATTTGATCGGATACATACTGGTCATGATGGAACTGTTATACAGATGGCTCCTAACCCAATCTACCAAACAGTCTGATTTTTGATACAATTGATGGTCAATTTGCATTGTCTGGATCATTGGACGAAACTTTAATGTTATGTGATTTATCTGAATGAAGATATTTATACACCTTAGAAAGATGTGATATTATTTTATTTTAATGACCTTATCTTCTCATCACAGTTATATTCACTATATGCTTCAACTAGGTCGTTTATCCAGATTTGGGATTTGGAAAAAAAGTTTTGTTTAGAGATTTGAAAGCTTAACAGAATAAAATATCTGATTCAGTTTTAACATTCTTTAAAATGTCGTTAACATTTTCTGTTTCCTACAAAATTCCTGAAGTGCCAGTTCTTAATAGATCATCAGGACATGTGTACGAGAAAGGTTAATTGCAAAACACTTAACGACAAGTGATCTCGATTCTGTTATGGGATACCGTTTTCTATAGATGGATTGATTGAAATTAAAGTAACAATGTATGTGGAACCAAAATTACCAAGCTTCACATCCATTTTAGCCTATTTGAAAGCTGAACCTATTGATAATAAATCAAAAAAAACTGCGGAAGTTAATAAAAATAAAAATTCTTAACTATTTTATCATAAAATCTAAAAAATATTAATAATGAAAAAATAGAAAAATTAATCATTTGATTAAATAGAATTTACTTTTGAAAATTACAATTAATTTTTAAATAAATTCTAACTGATTGATTTTTATTTAATGTCCAATTAGACATGGACAATAATTAAACTCTAGGACATTAATTAAAATTTAAAACTTTAATTTTAAAATAATTAAATTTAGTAAAATTGAAAATAATTAAAGGATAAAAGGTTTTTCAGTTTATGAATTTAGTAGAAAGAGAATCAATAACAGATTTTCTCCAATAATTCACGCAGAAAAGTATGTAATCCATAAACCAAATTAGAGTAATTTGAGAAATTACTATCATCACATTTTAAAATCATATCCTAAATTTATGATGAAAAAAGGCTTTTAAGTATAAATATTAAATTTTTATCTTTATTTAAAAAACCATTAATGTTTCGGACGATTCCGTTTTTTGTCGTATCTGTGAGAGCGTTATTATTAAATTTCTATTTCATATTATTGTGCGCACACAGACGCAAGGAATGAGTCATTTTTATTTTATAATGTAAATTGATTTGTTAAAGTTTGTAGTGTTTTCTGAACAAGGTTTTCTTTAAAATAGTCTTTTAGAAACGAAGGGTTTAAATTTTTGAATTATTGAAGGAGGGTCTAAAGGAAATTAATGGAGCATTTGTATATAACGGATACATACTGGTCATGATGGAACTGTTATACAGATGGCTCCTAACCCAATCTACCAAACAGTCTGATTTTTGATACAATTGATGGTCAATTTGCATTGTCTGGATCATTGGACGAAACTTTAATGTTATGTGATTTATCTGAATGAAGATATTTATACACCTTAGAAAGATGTGATATTATTTTATTTTAATGACCTTATCTTCTCATCACAATATTATTAACTATATGCTTCAACTAGGTCGTTTATCCAGATTTGAGATTTGGAAAAAAAGTTTTGTTTGGAGATTTGAAAGCTTAACAGAATAAAATATCTGATTCAGTTTTAACATTCTTTAAAATGTCGTTAACATTTTCTGTTTCCTACAAAATTCCTGAAGTGCCAGTTCTAAATAGATCATCAGGACATGTGTACGAGAAAGTTTAATTGCAAAACACTTAACGACAAGTGATCTCGATTCTGTTATGGGATACCGTTTTCTATAGATGGATTGATTGAAATTAAAGTAACAATGTATGTGGAACCAAAATTACCAAGCTTCACATCCATTTTAGCCTATTTGAAAGCTGAACCTATTGATAATAAATCAAAAGAAAACTGCGGAAGTTATTAAAAATAAAAATTCTTAACTATTTTATCATAAAATCTAAAAAATATTAATAATG
This sequence comes from Schmidtea polychroa, assembly GCA_959609185.1. NCBI lineage: Eukaryota > Metazoa > Platyhelminthes > Tricladida > Dugesiidae > Schmidtea > Schmidtea polychroa. Next base: position 39,236 of record CAUHTR010000290.1, read on the forward strand.
AAAAAATAGAAAAATTAATCATTTGATTAAATAGAATTTACTTTTGAAAATTACAATTAATTTTTAAATAAATTCTAACTGATTGATTTTTATTTAATGTCCAATTAGACATGGACAATAATTAAACTCTAGGACATTAATTAAAATTTAAAACTTTAATTTTAAAATAATTAAATTTAGTAAATCTGAAAATAATTAAAGGATAAAAGGTTTTCCAGTTTATGAATTTAGTAGAAAGAGAATCAATAACAGATTTTCTCCAATAATTCACGCCGAAAAGTATGTAATCCATAAACCAAATTAGAGTAATTTGAGAAATTACTATCATTACATTTTAAAATCATATCCTAAATTTATGATGAAAAAAGGCTTTTAAGTATAAATATTAAATTTTTATCTTTATTTAAAAAACCATTAATGTTTCGGACGATTCCGTTTTTTGTCGTATCTGTGAGAGCGTTATTATTAAATTTCTATTTCATATTATTGTGCGCACACAGACGCAAGGAATGAGTCATTTTTATTTTATAATGTAAATTGATTTGTTAAAGTTTGTAGTGTTTTCTGAACAAGGTTTTCTTTAAAATAGTCTTTTAGAAACGAAGGGTTTAAATTTTTGAATTATTGAAGGAGGGTCTAAAGGAAATTAATGGAGCATTTGTATATAACGGATACATACTGGTCATGATGGAACTGTTATACAGATGGCTCCTAACCCAATCTACCAAACAGTCTGATTTTTGATACAATTGATGGTCAATTTGCATTGTCTGAATCATTGGACGAAACTTTAATGTTATGTGATTTATCTGAATGAAGATATTTATACACCTTAGAAAGATGTGATATTATTTTATTTTAATGACCTTATCTTCTCATCACAGTTATATTCACTATATGCTTCAACTAGGTCGTTTATCCAGATTTGGGATTTGGAAAAAAAGTTTTGTTTAGAGATTTGAAAGCTTAACAGAATAAAATATCTGATTCAGTTTTAACATTCTTTAAAATGTCGTTAACATTTTCTGTTTCCTACAAAATTCCTGAAGTGCCAGTTCTTAATAGATCATCAGGACATGTGTACGAGAAAGGATAATTGCAAAACACTTAACGACAAGTGATCTCGATTCTTTTATGGGATACCGTTTTCTATAGATGGATTGATTGAAATTAAAGTAACAATGTATGTGGAACCAAAATTACCAAGCTTCACATCCATTTTAGCCTATTTGAAAGCTGAACCTATTGATAATAAATCAAAAAAAACTGCGGAAGTTAATAAAAATAAAAATTCTTAACTATTTTATCATAAAATCTAAAAAATATTAATAATGAAAAAATAGAAAAATTAATCATTTGATTAAATAGAATTTACTTTTGAAAATTAGAATTAATTTTTAAATAAATTCTAACTGATTGATTTTTATTTAATGTCCAATTAGACATGGACAATAATTAAACTCTAGGACATTAATTAAAATTTAAAACTTTAATTTTAAAATAATTAAATTTAGTAAAATTGAAAATAATTAAAGGATAAAAGGTTTTTCAGTTTATGAATTTAGTAGAAAGAGAATCAATAACAGATTTTCTCCAATAATTCACGCCGAAAAGTATGTAATCCATAAACCAAATTAGAGTAATTTGAGAAATTACTATCATTACATTTTAAAATCATATCCTAAATTTATGATGAAAAAAGGCTTTTAAGTATAAATATTAAATTTTTATCTTTATTTAAAAAACCATTAATGTTTCGGCCGATTCCGTTTTTTGTCGTATCTGTGAGAGCGTTATTATTAAATTTCTATTTCATATTATTGTGCGCACACAGACGCAAGGAATGAGTCATTTTTATTTTATAATGTAAATTGATTTGTTAAAGTTTGTAGTGTTTTCTGAACAAGGTTTTCTTTAAAATAGTCTTTTAGAAACGAAGGGTTTAAATTTTTGAATTATTGAAGGAGGGTCTAAAGGAAATTAATGGAGCATTTGTATTTGAACGGATACATACTGGTCATGATGGAACTGTTATACAGATGGCTCCTAACCCAATCTACCAAACAGTCTGATTTTTGATACAATTGATGGTCAATTTGCATTGTCTGGATCATTGGACGAAACTTTAATGTTATGTGATTTATCTGAATGAAGATATTTATACACCTTAGAAAGATGTGATATTATTTTATTTTAATGACCTTATCTTCTCATCACAGTTATATTCACTATATGCTTCAACTAGGTCGTTTATCCAGATTTGGGATTTGGAAAAAAAGTTTTGTTTAGAGATTTGAAAGCTTAACAGAATAAAATATCTGATTCAGTTTTAACATTCTTTAAAATGTCGTTAACATTTTCTGTTTCCTACAAAATTCCTGAAGTGCCAGTTCTTAATAGATCATCAGGACATGTGTACGAGAAAGGATAATTGCAAAACACTTAACGACAAGTGATCTCGATTCTGTTATGGGATACCGTTTTCTATAGATGGATTGATTGAAATTAAAGTAACAATGTATGTGGAACCAAAATTACCAAGCTTCACATCCATTTTAGCCTATTTGAAAGCTGAACCTATTGATAATAAATCAAAAGAAAACTGCGGAAGTTAATAAAAATAAAAATTCTTAACTATTTTATCATAAAATCTAAAAAATATTAATAATGAAAAAATAGAAAAATTAATCATTTGATTAAATAGAATTTACTTTTGAAAATTACGAATTAATTTTTAATAAATTCTAACTGATTGATTTTTATTTAATGTCCAATTAGACATGGACAATAATTAAACTCTAGGACATTAATTAAAATTTAAAACTTTAATTTTAAAATAATTAAATTTAGTAAAATTGAAAATAATTAAAGGATAAAAGGTTTTTCAGTTTATGAATTTAGTAGAAAGAGAATCAATAACAGATTTTCTCCAATAATTCACGCAGAAAAGTATGTAATCCATAAACCAAATTAGAGTAATTTGAGAAATTACTATCATTACATTTTAAAATCATATCCTAAATTTATGATGAAAAAAGGCTTTAAGTATAAATATTAAATTTTTATCTTTATTAAAAATACCATTAATGTTTCGGCCGATTCCGTTTTTTGTCGTATCTGTGAGAGCGTTATTATTAAATTTCTATTTCATATTATTGTGCGCACACAGACGCAAGGAATGAGTCATTTTTATTTTATAATGTAAATTGATTTGTTGAAGTTTGTAGTGTTTTCTGGACAAGGTTTTCTTTAAAATAGTCTTTTAGAAACGAAGGGTTTAAATTTTTGAATTATTGAAGGAGGGTCTAAAGGAAATTAATGGAGCATTTGTATATAACGGATACATACTGGTCATGATGGAACTGTTATACAGATGGCTCCTAACCCAATCTACCAAACAGTCTGATTTTTGATACAATTGATGGTCAATTTGCATTGTCTGGATCATTGGACGAAACTTTAATGTTATGTGATTTATCTGAATGAAGATATTTATACACCTTAGAAAGATGTGATATTATTTTATTTTAATGACCTTATCTTCTCATCACAGTTATATTCACTATATGCTTCAACTAGGTCGTTTATCCAGATTTGGGATTTGGAAAAAAAGTTTTGTTTGGAGATTTGAAAGCTTAACAGAATAAAATATCTGATTCAGTTTTAACATTCTTTAAAATGTCGTTAACATTTTCTGTTTCCTACAAAATTCCTGAAGTGCCAGTTCTTAATAGATCATCAGGACATGTGTACGAGAAAGGATAATTGCAAAACACTTAACGACAATTGATCTCGATTCTGTTATGGGATACCGTTTTCTATAGATGGATTGATTGAAATTAAAGTAACAATGTATGTGGAACCAAAATTACCAAGCTTCACATCCATTTTAGCCTATTTGAAAGCTGAACCTATTGATAATAAATCAAAAGAAAACTGCGGAAGTTATTAAAAATAAAAATTCTTAACTATTTTATCATAAAATCTAAAAAATATTAATAATGAAAAAATAGAAAAATTAATCATTTGATTAAATAGAATTTACTTTTGAAAATTAGAATTAATTTTTAATAAATTCTAACTGATTGATTTTTATTTAATGTCCAATTAGACATGGACAATAATTAAACTCTAGGACATTAATTAAAATTTAAAACTTTAATTTTAAAATAATTAAATTTAGTGAAATTGAAAATAATTAAAGGATAAAAGGTTTTTCAGTTTATGAATTTAGTAGAAAGAGAATCAATAACAGATTTTCTCCAATAATTCACACAGAAAAGTATGTAATCCATAAACCAAATTAGAGTAATTTGAGAAATTACTATCATTCACATTTTAAAATCATATCCTAAATTTATGATGAAAAAAGGCTTTCAAGTATAAATATTAAATTTTTATCTTTATTAAAAAAACCATTAATGTTTCGGCCGATTCCGTTTTTTGTCGTATCTGTGAGAGCGTTATTATTAAATTTCTATTTCATATTATTGTGCGCACACAGACGCAAGGAATGAGTCATTTTTATTTTATAATGTAAATTGATTTGTTGAAGTTTGTAGTGTTTTCTGGACAAGGTTTTCTTTAAAATAGTCTTTTAGAAACGAAGGGTTTAAATTTTTGAATTATTGAAGGAGGGTCTAAAGGAAATTAATGGAGCATTTGTATTTGAACGGATACATACTGGTCATGATGGAACTGTTATACAGATGGCTCCTAACCCAATCTACCAAACAGTCTGATTTTTGATACAATTGATGGTCAATTTGCATTGTCTGGATCATTGGACGAAACTTTAATGTTATGTGATTTATCTGAATGAAGATATTTATACACCTTAGAAAGATGTGATATTATTTTATTTTAATGACCTTATCTTCTCATCACAGTTATATTCACTATATGCTTCAACTAGGTCGTTTATCCAGATTTGGGATTTGGAAAAAAAGTTTTGTTTAGAGATTTGAAAGCTTAACAGAATAAAATATCTGATTCAGTTTTAACATTCTTTAAAATGTCGTTAACATTTTCTGTTTCCTACAAAATTCCTGAAGTGCCAGTTCTTAATAGATCATCAGGACATGTGTACGAGAAAGGATAATTGCAAAACACTTAACGACAATTGATCTCGATTCTGTTATGGGATACCGTTTTCTATAGATGGATTGATTGAAATTAAAGTAACAATGTATGTGGAACCAAAATTACCAAGCTTCACATCCATTTTAGCCTATTTGAAAGCTGAACCTATTGATAATAAATCAAAAGAAAACTGCGGAAGTTAATTAAAAATAAAAATTCTTAACTATTTTATCATAAAATCTAAAAAATATTAATAATGAAAAAATAGAAAAATTAATCATTTGATTAAATAGAATTTACTTTTGAAAATTAGAATTAATTTTTAATTAAATTCTAACTGATTGATTTTTATTTAATGTCCAATTAGACATGGACAATAATTAAACTCTAGGACATTAATTAAAATTTAAAACTTTAATTTTAAAATAATTAAATTTAGTAAATCTGAAAATAATTAAAGGATAAAAGGTTTTCCAGTTTATGAATTTAGTAGAAAGAGAATCAATAACAGATTTTCTCCAATAATTCACACAGAAAAGTATGTAATCCATAAACCAAATTAGAGTAATTTGAGAAATTACTATCATTACATTTTAAAATCATATCCTAAATTTATGATGAAAAAAGGCTTTTAAGTATAAATATTAAATTTTTATCTTTATTTAAAAAACCATTAATGTTTCGGACGATTCCGTTTTTTGTCGTATCTGTGAGAGCGTTATTATTAAATTTCTATTTCATATTATTGTGCGCACACAGACGCAAGGAATGAGTCATTTTTATTTTATAATGTAAATTGATTTGTTGAAGTTTGTAGTGTTTTCTGGACAAGGTTTTCTTTAAAATAGTCTTTTAGAAGCGAAGGGTTTAAATTTTTGAATTATTGAATGAAGGTCTAAAGGAAATTAATGGAGCATTTGTATTTGAACGGATACATACTGGTCATGATGGAACTGTTATACAGATGGCTCCTAACCCAATCTACCAAACAGTCTGATTTTTGATACAATTGATGGTCAATTTGCATTGTCTGGATCATTGGACGAAACTTTAATGTTATGTGATTTATCTGAATGAAGATATTTATACACCTTAGAAAGATGTGATATTATTTTATTTTAATGACCTTATCTTCTCATCACAGTTATATTCACTATATGCTTCAACTAGGTCGTTTATCCAGATTTGGGATTTGGAAAAAAAGTTTTGTTTGGAGATTTGAAAGCTTAACAGAATAAAATATCTGATTCAGTTTTAACATTCTTTAAAATGTCGTTAACATTTTCTGTTTCCTACAAAATTCCTGAAGTGCCAGTTCTTAATAGATCATCAGGACATGTGTACGAGAAAGGATAATTGCAAAACACTTAACGACAAGTGATCTCGATTCTTTTATGGGATACCGTTTTCTATAGATGGATTGATTGAAATTAAAGTAACAATGTATGTGGAACCAAAATTACCAAGCTTCACATCCATTTTAGCCTATTTGAAAGCTGAACCTATTGATAATAAATCAAAAAAAAACTGCGGAAGTTAATAAAAATAAAAATTCTTAACTATTTTATCATAAAATCTAAAAAATATTAATAATGAAAAAATAGAAAAATTAATCATTTGATTAAATAGAATTTACTTTTGAAAATTACAATTAATTTTTAAATAAATTCTAACTGATTGATTTTTATTTAATGTCCAATTAGACATGGACAATAATTAAACTCTAGGACATTAATTAAAATTTAAAACTTTAATTTTAAAATAATTAAATTTAGTGAAATTGAAAATAATTAAAGGATAAAAGGTTTTTCAGTTTATGAATTTAGTAGAAAGAGAATCAATAACAGATTTTCTCCAATAATTCACACAGAAAAGTATGTAATCCATAAACCAAATTAGAGTAATTTGAGAAATTACTATCATCACATTTTAAAATCATATCCTAAATTTATGATGAAAAAAGGCTTTTAAGTATAAATATTAAATTTTTATCTTTATTAAAAAAACCATTAATGTTTCGGCCGATTCCGTTTTTTGTCGTATCTGTGAGAGCGTTATTATTAAATTTCTATTTCATATTATTGTGCGCACACAGACGCAAGGAATGAGTCATTTTTATTTTATAATGTAAATTGATTTGTTGAAGTTTGTAGTGTTTTCTGGACAAGGTTTTCTTTAAAATAGTCTTTTAGAAACGAAGGGTTTAAATTTTTGAATTATTGAAGGAGGGTCTAAAGGAAATTAATGGAGCATTTGTATTTGAACGGATACATACTGGTCATGATGGAACTGTTATACAGATGGCTCCTAACCCAATCTACCAAACAGTCTGATTTTTGATACAATTGATGGTCAATTTGCATTGTCTGGATCATTGGACGAAACTTTAATGTTATGTTATTTATCTGAATGAAGATATTTATACACCTTAGAAAGATGTGATATTATTTTATTTTAATGACCTTATCTTCTCATCACAGTTATATTCACTATATGCTTCAACTAGGTCGTTTATCCAGATTTGGGATTTGGAAAAAAAGTTTTGTTTGGAGATTTGAAAGCTTAACAGAATAAAATATCTGATTCAGTTTTAACATTCTTTAAAATGTCGTTAACATTTTCTGTTTCCTACAAAATTCCTGAAGTGCCAGTTCTTAATAGATCATCAGGACAGGTTTTCGAGAAAGGCTTATTGCAAAACCCTTAACGACAAGTGATCTCGATTCTTTTATGGGATACCGTTTTCAATAGATGAATTGATTGAAATTAAAGTAACAATGTATCTGGAACCAAAATTACCAAGCTTCACATCCATTTTAGCCTATTTGAAAGCTGAACCTATTGATAATAAATCAAAAAAAAACTGCGGAAGTTAATAAAAATAAAAATTCTTAACTATTTTATCATAAAATCTAAAAAATATTAATAATGAAAAAATAGAAAAATTAATCATTTGATTAAATAGAATTTACTTTTGAAAATTACAATTAATTTTTAAATAAATTCTAACTGATTGATTTTTATTTAATGTCCAATTAGACATGGACAATAATTAAACTCTAGGACATTAATTAAAATTTAAAACTTTAATTTTAAAATAATTAAATTTAGTAAAATTGAAAATAATTAAAGGATAAAAGGTTTTTCAGTTTATGAATTTAGTAGAAAGAGAATCAATAACAGATTTTCTCCAATAATTCACGCCGAAAAGTATGTAATCCATAAACCAAATTAGAGTAATTTGAGAAATTACTATCATCACATTTTAAAATCATATCCTAAATTTATGATGAAAAAAGGCTTTTAAGTATAAATATTAAATTTTTATCTTTATTAAAAAAACCATTAATGTTTCGGCCGATTCCGTTTTTTGTCGTATCTGTGAGAGCGTTATTATTAAATTTCTATTTCATATTATTGTGCGCACACAGACGCAAGGAATGAGTCATTTTTATTTTATAATGTAAATTGATTTGTTGAAGTTTGTAGTGTTTTCTGGACAAGGTTTTCTTTAAAATAGTCTTTTAGAAACGAAGGGTTTAAATTTTTGAATTATTGAAGGAGGGTCTAAAGGAAATTAATGGAGCATTTGTATTTGAACGGATACATACTGGTCATGATGGAACTGTTATACAGATGGCTCCTAACCCAATCTACCAAACAGTCTGATTTTTGATACAATTGATGGTCAATTTGCATTGTCTGGATCATTGGACGAAACTTTAATGTTATGTGATTTATCTGAATGAAGATATTTATACACCTTAGAAAGATGTGATATTATTTTATTTTAATGACCTTATCTTCTCATCACAGTTATATTCACTATATGCTTCAACTAGGTCGTTTATCCAGATTTGGGATTTGGAAAAAAAGTTTGTTTAGAGATTTGAAAGCTTAACAGAATAAAATATCTGATTCAGTTTTAACATTCTTTAAAATGTCGTTAACATTTTCTGTTTCCTACAAAATTCCTGAAGTGCCAGTTCTTAATAGATCATCAGGACATGTGTACGAGAAAGGATAATTGCAAAACACTTAACGACAATTGATCTCGATGCTGTTATGGGATACCGTTTTCTATAGATGGATTGATTGAAATTAAAGTAACAATGTATGTGGAACCAAAATTACCAAGCTTCACATCCATTTTAGCCTATTTGAAAGCTGAACCTATTGATAATAAATCAAAAGAAAACTGCGGAAGTTATTAAAAATAAAAATTCTTAACTATTTTATCATAAAATCTAAAAAATATTAATAATGAAAAAATAGAAAAATTAATCATTTGATTAAATAGAATTTACTTTTGAAAATTACAATTAATTTTTAAATAAATTCTAACTGATTGATTTTTATTTAATGTCCAATTAGACATGGACAATAATTAAACTCTAGGACATTAATTAAAATTTAAAACTTTAATTTTAAAATAATTAAATTTAGTAAATCTGAAAATAATTAAAGGATAAAAGGTTTTCCAGTTTATGAATTTAGTAGAAAGAGAATCAATAACAGATTTTCTCCAATAATTCACACAGAAAAGTATGTAATCCATAAACCAAATTAGAGTAATTTGAGAAATTACTATCATTACATTTTAAAATCATATCCTAAATTTATGATGAAAAAAGGCTTTTAAGTATAAATATTAAATTTTTATCTTTATTAAAAAAACCATTAATGTTTCGGCCGATTCCGTTTTTTGTCGTATCTGTGAGAGCGTTATTATTAAATTTCTATTTCATATTATTGTGCGCACACAGACGCAAGGAATGAGTCATTTTTATTTTATAATGTAAATTGATTTGTTGAAGTTTGTAGTGTTTTCTGGACAAGGTTTTCTTTAAAATAGTCTTTTAGAAGCGAAGGGTTTAAATTTTTGAATTATTGAATGAAGGTCTAAAGGAAATTAATGGAGCATTTGTATTTGAACGGATACATACTGGTCATGATGGAACTGTTATACAGATGGCTCCTAACCCAATCTACCAAACAGTCTGATTTTTGATACAATTGATGGTCAATTTGCATTGTCTGGATCATTGGACGAAACTTTAATGTTATGTGATTTATCTGAATGAAGATATTTATACACCTTAGAAAGATGTGATATTATTTTATTTTAATGACCTTATCTTCTCATCACAGTTATATTCACTATATGCTTCAACTAGGTCGTTTATCCAGATTTGGGATTTGGAAAAAAAGTTTTGTTTGGAGATTTGAAAGCTTAACAGAATAAAATATCTGATTCAGTTTTAACATTCTTTAAAATGTCGTTAACATTTTCTGTTTCCTACAAAATTCCTGAAGTGCCAGTTCTTAATAGATCATCAGGACATGTGTACGAGAAAGGATAATTGCAAAACACTTAACGACAATTGATCTCGATTCTGTTATGGGATACCGTTTTCTATAGATGGATTGATTGAAATTAAAGTAACAATGTATGTGGAACCAAAATTACCAAGCTTCACATCCATTTTAGCCTATTTGAAAGCTGAACCTATTGATAATAAATCAAAAAAAAACTGCGGAAGTTAATAAAAATAAAAATTCTTAACTATTTTATCATAAAATCTAAAAAATATTAATAATGAAAAAATAGAAAAATTAATCATTTGATTAAATAGAATTTACTTTTGAAAATTACAATTAATTTTTAAATAAATTCTAACTGATTGATTTTTATTTAATGTCCAATTAGACATGGACAATAATTAAACTCTAGGACATTAATTAAAATTTAAAACTTTAATTTTAAAATAATTAAATTTAGTAAAATTGAAAATAATTAAAGGATAAAAGGTTTTTCAGTTTATGAATTTAGTAGAAAGAGAATCAATAACAGATTTTCTCCAATAATTCACGCCGAAAAGTATGTAATCCATAAACCAAATTAGAGTAATTTGAGAAATTACTATCATTACATTTTAAAATCATATCCTAAATTTATGATGAAAAAAGGCTTTTAAGTATAAATATTAAATTTTTATCTTTATTTAAAAAACCATTAATGTTTCGGACGATTCCGTTTTTTGTCGTATCTGTGAGAGCGTTATTATTAAATTTCTATTTCATATTATTGTGCGCACACAGACGCAAGGAATGAGTCATTTTTATTTTATAATGTAAATTGATTTGTTGAAGTTTGTAGTGTTTTCTGGACAAGGTTTTCTTTAAAATAGTCTTTTAGAAACGAAGGGTTTAAATTTTTGAATTATTGAAGGAGGGTCTAAAGGAAATTAATGGAGCATTTGTATTTGAACGGATACATACTGGTCATGATGGAACTGTTATACAGATGGCTCCTAACCCAATCTACCAAACAGTCTGATTTTTGATACAATTGATGGTCAATTTGCATTGTCTGGATCATTGGACGAAACTTTAATGTTATGTGATTTATCTGAATGAAGATATTTATACACCTTAGAAAGATGTGATATTATTTTATTTTAATGACCTTATCTTCTCATCACAGTTATATTCACTATATGCTTCAACTAGGTCGTTTATCCAGATTTGGGATTTGGAAAAAAAGTTTTGTTTGGAGATTTGAAAGCTTAACAGAATAAAATATCTGATTCAGTTTTAACATTCTTTAAAATGTCGTTAACATTTTCTGTTTCCTACAAAATTCCTGAAGTGCCAGTTCTTAATAGATCATCAGGACATGTGTACGAGAAAGGTTAATTGCAAAACACTTAACGACAAGTGATCTCGATTCTGTTATGGGATACCGTTTTCTATAGATGGATTGATTGAAATTAAAGTAACAATGTATGTGGAACCAAAATTACCAAGCTTCACATCCATTTTAGCCTATTTGAAAGCTGAACCTATTGATAATAAATCAAAAAAAACTGCGGAAGTTAATAAAAATAAAAATTCTTAACTATTTTATCATAAAATCTAAAAAATATTAATAATGAAAAAATAGAAAAATTAATCATTTGATTAAATAGAATTTACTTTTGAAAATTACAATTAATTTTTAAATAAATTCTAACTGATTGATTTTTATTTAATGTCCAATTAGACATGGACAATAATTAAACTCTAGGACATTAATTAAAATTTAAAACTTTAATTTTAAAATAATTAAATTTAGTAAAATTGAAAATAATTAAAGGATAAAAGGTTTTTCAGTTTATGAATTTAGTAGAAAGAGAATCAATAACAGATTTTCTCCAATAATTCACGCAGAAAAGTATGTAATCCATAAACCAAATTAGAGTAATTTGAGAAATTACTATCATTACATTTTAAAATCATATCCTAAATTTATGATGAAAAAAGGCTTTTAAGTATAAATATTAAATTTTTATCTTTATTAAAAAACCATTAATGTTTCGGCCGATTCCGTTTTTTGTCGTATCTGTGAGAGCGTTATTATTAAATTTCTATTTCATATTATTGTGCGCACACAGACGCAAGGAATGAGTCATTTTTATTTTATAATGTAAATTGATTTGTTAAGTTTGTAGTGTTTTCTGGACAAGGTTTTCTTTAAAATAGTCTTTTAGAAACGAAGGGTTTAAATTTTTGAATTATTGAAGGAGGGTCTAAAGGAAATTAATGGAGCATTTGTATATAACGGATACATACTGGTCATGATGGAACTGTTATACAGATGGCTCCTAACCCAATCTACCAAACAGTCTGATTTTTGATACAATTGATGGTCAATTTGCATTGTCTGGATCATTGGACGAAACTTTAATGTTATGTGATTTATCTGAATGAAGATATTTATACACCTTAGAAAGATGTGATATTATTTTATTTTAATGACCTTATCTTCTCATCACAGTTATATTCACTATATGCTTCAACTAGGTCGTTTATCCAGATTTGGGATTTGGAAAAAAAGTTTTGTTTGGAGATTTGAAAGGTTAACAGAATAAAATATCTGATTCAGTTTTAACATTCTTTAAAATGTCGTTAACATTTTCTGTTTCCTACAAAATTCCTGAAGTGCCAGTTCTTAATAGATCATCAGGACATGTTGTACGAGAAAGGCTTAATTGCAAAACCCTTAACGACAAGTGATCTCGATTCTTTTATGGGATACCGTTTTCTAATAGATGAATTGATTGAAATTAAAGTAACAATGTATCTGGAACCAAAATTACCAAGCTTCACATCCATTTTAGCCTATTTGAAAGCTGAACCTATTGATAATAAATCAAAAAAAACTGCGGAAGTTAATAAAAATAAAAATTCTTAACTATTTTATCATAAAATCTAAAAAATATTAATAATGAAAAAATAGAAAAATTAATCATTTGATTAAATAGAATTTACTTTTGAAAATTAGAATTAATTTNTGGAACCAAAATTACCAAGCTTCACATCCATTTTAGCCTATTTGAAAGCTGAACCTATTGATAATAAATCAAAAAAAAACTGCGGAAGTTAATAAAAATAAAAATTCTTAACTATTTTATCATAAAATCTAAAAAATATTAATAATGAAAAAATAGAAAAATTAATCATTTGATTAAATAGAATTTACTTTTGAAAATTACAATTAATTTTTAAATAAATTCTAACTGATTGATTTTTATTTAATGTCCAATTAGACATGGACAATAATTAAACTCTAGGACATTAATTAAAATTTAAAACTTTAATTTTAAAATAATTAAATTTAGTAAATCTGAAAATAATTAAAGGATAAAAGGTTTTTCCAGTTTATGAATTTAGTAGAAAGAGAATCAATAACAGATTTTCTCCAATAATTCACGCCGAAAAGTATGTAATCCATAAACCAAATTAGAGTAATTTGAGAAATTACTATCATTACATTTTAAAATCATATCCTAAATTTATGATGAAAAAAGGCTTTTAAGTATAAATATTAAATTTTTATCTTTATTTAAAAAACCATTAATGTTTCGGCCGATTCCGTTTTTTGTCGTATCTGTGAGAGCGTTATTATTAAATTTCTATTTCATATTATTGTGCGCACACAGACGCAAGGAATGAGTCATTTTTATTTTATAATGTAAATTGATTTGTTAAGTTTGTAGTGTTTTCTGAACAAGGTTTTCTTTAAAATAGTCTTTTAGAAACGAAGGGTTTAAATTTTTGAATTATTGAAGGAGGGTCTAAAGGAAATTAATGGAGCATTTGTATTGAACGGATACATACTGGTCATGATGGAACTGTTATACAGATGGCTCCTAACCCAATCTACCAAACAGTCTGATTTTTGATACAATTGATGGTCAATTTGCATTGTCTGGATCATTGGACGAAACTTTAATGTTATGTGATTTATCTGAATGAAGATATTTATACACCTTAGAAAGATGTGATATTATTTTATTTTAATGACCTTATCTTCTCATCACAGTTATATTCACTATATGCTTCAACTAGGTCGTTTATCCAGATTTGGGATTTGGAAAAAAAGTTTTGTTTGGAGATTTGAAAGCTTAACAGAATAAAATATCTGATTCAGTTTTAACATTCTTTAAAATGTCGTTAACATTTTCTGTTTCCTACAAAATTCCTGAAGTGCCAGTTCTTAATAGATCATCAGGACATGTGTACGAGAAAGGATAATTGCATAACACTTAACGACAAGTGATCTCGATTCTTTTATGGGATACCGTTTTCTATAGATGGATTGATTGAAATTAAAGTAACAATGTATGTGGAACCAAAATTACCAAGCTTCACATCCATTTTAGCCTATTTGAAAGCTGAACCTATTGATAATAAATCAAAAAAAAACTGCGGAAGTTAATAAAAATAAAAATTCTTAACTATTTTATCATAAAATCTAAAAAATATTAATAATGAAAAAATAGAAAAATTAATCATTTGATTAAATAGAATTTACTTTTGAAAATTACAATTAATTTTTAAATAAATTCTAACTGATTGATTTTTATTTAATGTCCAATTAGACATGGACAATAATTAAACTCTAGGACATTAATTAAAATTTAAAACTTTAATTTTAAAATAATTAAATTTAGTAAATCTGAAAATAATTAAAGGATAAAAGGTTTTCCAGTTTATGAATTTAGTAGAAAGAGAATCAATAACAGATTTTCTCCAATAATTCACGCCGAAAAGTATGTAATCCATAAACCAAATTAGAGTAATTTGAGAAATTACTATCATTACATTTTAAAATCATATCCTAAATTTATGATGAAAAAAGGCTTTTAAGTATAAATATTAAATTTTTATCTTTATTTAAAAAACCATTAATGTTTCGGCCGATTCCGTTTTTTGTCGTATCTGTGAGAGCGTTATTATTAAATTTCTATTTCATATTATTGTGCGCACACAGACGCAAGGAATGAGTCATTTTTATTTTATAATGTAAATTGATTTGTTAAAGTTTGTAGTGTTTTCTGAACAAGGTTTTCTTTAAAATAGTCTTTTAGAAACGAAGGGTTTAAATTTTTGAATTATTGAAGGAGGGTCTAAAGGAAATTAATGGAGCATTTGTATTGAACGGATACATACTGGTCATGATGGAACTGTTATACAGATGGCTCCTAACCCAATCTACCAAACAGTCTGATTTTTGATACAATTGATGGTCAATTTGCATTGTCTGGATCATTGGACGAAACTTTAATGTTATGTGATTTATCTGAATGAAGATATTTATACACCTTAGAAAGATGTGATATTATTTTATTTTAATGACCTTATCTTCTCATCACAGTTATATTCACTATATGCTTCAACTAGGTCGTTTATCCAGATTTGGGATTTGGAAAAAAAGTTTTGTTTGGAGATTTGAAAGGCTTAACAGAATAAAATATCTGATTCAGTTTTAACATTCTTTAAAATGTCGTTAACATTTTCTGTTTCCTACAAAATTCCTGAAGTGCCAGTTCTTAATAGATCATCAGGACATGTGTACGAGAAAGGATTAATTGCAAAACACTTAACGACAAGTGATCTCGATTCTTTTATGGGATACCGTTTTCTATAGATGGATTGATTGAAATTAAAGTAACAATGTATGTGGAACCAAAATTACCAAGCTTCACATCCATTTTAGCCTATTTGAAAGCTGAACCTATTGATAATAAATCAAAAAAAACTGCGGAAGTTAATAAAAATAAAAATTCTTAACTATTTTATCATAAAATCTAAAAAATATTAATAATGAAAAAATAGAAAAATTAATCATTTGATTAAATAGAATTTACTTTTGAAAATTACAATTAATTTTTAAATAAATTCTAACTGATTGATTTTTATTTAATGTCCAATTAGACATGGACAATAATTAAACTCTAGGACATTAATTAAAATTTAAAACTTTAATTTTAAAATAATTAAATTTAGTAAATCTGAAAATAATTAAAGGATAAAAGGTTTTCCAGTTTATGAATTTAGTAGAAAGAGAATCAATAACAGATTTTCTCCAATAATTCACGCCGAAAAGTATGTAATCCATAAACCAAATTAGAGTAATTTGAGAAATTACTATCATTACATTTTAAAATCATATCCTAAATTTATGATGAAAAAAGGCTTTTAAGTATAAATATTAAATTTTTATCTTTATTAAAAAACCATTAATGTTTCGGCCGATTCCGTTTTTTGTCGTATCTGTGAGAGCGTTATTATTAAATTTCTATTTCATATTATTGTGCGCACACAGACGCAAGGAATGAGTCATTTTTATTTTATAATGTAAATTGATTTGTTAAGTTTGTAGTGTTTTCTGACAAGGTTTTCTTTAAAATAGTCTTTTAGAAACGAAGGGTTTAAATTTTTGAATTATTGAAGGAGGGTCTAAAGGAAATTAATGGAGCATTTGTATTTGAACGGATACATACTGGTCATGATGGAACTGTTATACAGATGGCTCCTAACCCAATCTACCAAACAGTCTGATTTTTGATACAATTGATGGTCAATTTGCATTGTCTGGATCATTGGACGAAACTTTAATGTTATGTGATTTATCTGAATGAAGATATTTATACACCTTAGAAAGATGTGATATTATTTTATTTTAATGACCTTATCTTCTCATCACAGTTATATTCACTATATGCTTCAACTAGGTCGTTTATCCAGATTTGGGATTTGGAAAAAAAGTTTTGTTTGGAGATTTGAAAGGTTAACAGAATAAAATATCTGATTCAGTTTTAACATTCTTTAAAATGTTGTTAACATTTTCTGTTTCCTACAAAATTCCTGAAGTGCCAGTTCTTAATAGATCATCAGGACAGGTTTTCGAGAAAGGCTTATTGCAAAACCCTTAACGACAAGTGATCTCGATTCTTTTATGGGATACCGTTTTCAATAGATGAATTGATTGAAATTAAAGTAACAATGTATCTGGAACCAAAATTACCAAGCTTCACATCCATTTTAGCCTATTTGAAAGCTGAACCTATTGATAATAAATCAAAAAAAAACTGCGGAAGTTAATAAAAATAAAAATTCTTAACTATTTTATCATAAAATCTAAAAAATATTAATAATGAAAAAATAGAAAAATTAATCATTTGATTAAATAGAATTTACTTTTGAAAATTACAATTAATTTTTAAATAAATTCTAACTGATTGATTTTTATTTAATGTCCAATTAGACATGGACAATAATTAAACTCTAGGACATTAATTAAAATTTAAAACTTTAATTTTAAAATAATTAAATTTAGTAAAATTGAAAATAATTAAAGGATAAAAGGTTTTTCAGTTTATGAATTTAGTAGAAAGAGAATCAATAACAGATTTTCTCCAATAATTCACGCAGAAAAGTATGTAATCCATAAACCAAATTAGAGTAATTTGAGAAATTACTATCATTACATTTTAAAATCATATCCTAAATTTATGATGAAAAAAGGCTTTTAAGTATAAATATTAAATTTTTATCTTTATTAAAAAAACCATTAATGTTTCGGCCGATTCCGTTTTTTGTCGTATCTGTGAGAGCGTTATTATTAAATTTCTATTTCATATTATTGTGCGCACACAGACGCAAGGAATGAGTCATTTTTATTTTATAATGTAAATTGATTTGTTAAGTTTGTAGTGTTTTCTGGACAAGGTTTTCTTTAAAATAGTCTTTTAGAAACGAAGGGTTTAAATTTTTGAATTATTGAAGGAGGGTCTAAAGGAAATTAATGGAGCATTTGTATTTGAACGGATACATACTGGTCATGATGGAACTGTTATACAGATGGCTCCTAACCCAATCTACCAAACAGTCTGATTTTTGATACAATTGATGGTCAATTTGCATTGTCTGGATCATTGGACGAAACTTTAATGTTATGTGATTTATCTGAATGAAGATATTTATACACCTTAGAAAGATGTGATATTATTTTATTTTAATGACCTTATCTTCTCATCACAGTTATATTCACTATATGCTTCAACTAGGTCGTTTATCCAGATTTGGGATTTGGAAAAAAAGTTTTGTTTGGAGATTTGAAAGCTTAACAGAATAAAATATCTGATTCAGTTTTAACATTCTTTAAAATGTTGTTAACATTTTCTGTTTCCTACAAAATTCCTGAAGTGCCAGTTCTTAATAGATCATCAGGACATGTGTACGAGAAAGGATAATTGCAAAACACTTAACGACAAGTGATCTCGATTCTTTTATGGGATACCGTTTTCTATAGATGGATTGATTGAAATTAAAGTAACAATGTATGTGGAACCAAAATTACCAAGCTTCACATCCATTTTAGCCTATTTGAAAGCTGAACCTATTGATAATAAATCAAAAAAAAACTGCGGAAGTTAATAAAAATAAAAATTCTTAACTATTTTATCATAAAATCTAAAAAATATTAATAATGAAAAAATAGAAAAATTAATCATTTGATTAAATAGAATTTACTTTTGAAAATTACAATTAATTTTTAAATAAATTCTAACTGATTGATTTTTATTTAATGTCCAATTAGACATGGACAATAATTAAACTCTAGGACATTAATTAAAATTTAAAACTTTAATTTTAAAATAATTAAATTTAGTAAAATTGAAAATAATTAAAGGATAAAAGGTTTTTCAGTTTATGAATTTAGTAGAAAGAGAATCAATAACTGATTTTCTCCAATAATTCACGCAGAAAAGTATGTAATCCATAAACCAGATTAGAGTAATTTGAGAAATTACTATCATTACATCTTAAAATCATATCCTAAATTTATGATGAAAAAGGCTTTTAAGTATAAATATTAAATTTTTATCTTTATTAAAAAAACCATTAATGTTTCGGCCGATTCCGTTTTTTGTCGTATCTGTGAGAGCGTTATTATTAAATTTCTATTTCATATTATTGTGCGCACACAGACGCAAGGAATGAGTCATTTTTATTTTATAATGTAAATTGATTTGTTGAAGTTTGTAGTGTTTTCTGGACAAGGTTTTCTTTAAAATAGTCTTTTAGAAACGAAGGGTTTAAATTTTTGAATTATTGAAGGAGGGTCTAAAGGAAATTAATGGAGCATTTGTATTTGAACGGATACATACTGGTCATGATGGAACTGTTATACAGATGGCTCCTAACCCAATCTACCAAACAGTCTGATTTTTGATACAATTGATGGTCAATTTGCATTGTCTGGATCATTGGACGAAACTTTAATGTTATGTGATTTATCTGAATGAAGATATTTATACACCTTAGAAAGATGTGATATTATTTTATTTTAATGACCTTATCTTCTCATCACAGTATTATTAACTATATGCTTCAACTAGGTCGTTTATCCAGATTTGGGATTTGGAAAAAAAGTTTTGTTTGGAGATTTGAAAGCTTAACAGAATAAAATATCTGATTCAGTTTTAACATTCTTTAAAATGTTGTTAACATTTTCTGTTTCCTACAAAATTCCTGAAGTGCCAGTTCTTAATAGATCATCAGGACATGTGTACGAGAAAGGATAATTGCATAACACTTAACGACAAGTGATCTCGATTCTTTTATGGGATACCGTTTTCTATAGATGGATTGATTGAAATTAAAGTAACAATGTATGTGGAACCAAAATTACCAAGCTTCACATCCATTTTAGCCTATTTGAAAGCTGAACCTATTGATAATAAATCAAAAAAAAACTGCGGAAGTTAATAAAAATAAAAATTCTTAACTATTTTATCATAAAATCTAAAAAATATTAATAATGAAAAAATAGAAAAATTAATCATTTGATTAAATAGAATTTACTTTTGAAAATTACAATTAATTTTTAAATAAATTCTAACTGATTGATTTTTATTTAATGTCCAATTAGACATGGACAATAATTAAACTCTAGGACATTAATTAAAATTTGAAACTTTAATTTTAAAATAATCAAATTTAGTAAATCTGAAAATAATTAAAGGATAAAAGGTTTTCCAGTTTATGAATTTAGTAGAAAGAGAATCAATAACAGATTTTCTCCAATAATTCACGCAGAAAAGTATGTAATCCATAAACCAGATTAGAGTAATTTGAGAAATTACTATCATTACATTTTAAAATCATATCCTAAATTTATGATGAAAAAAGGCTTTTAAGTATAAATATTAAATTTTTATCTTTATTAAAAAAACCATTAATGTTTCGGCCGATTCCGTTTTTTGTCGTATCTGTGAGAGCGTTATTATTAAATTTCTATTTCATATTATTGTGCGCACACAGACGCAAGGAATGAGTCATTTTTATTTTATAATGTAAATTGATTTGTTGAAAGTTTGTAGTGTTTTCTGACAAGAGTTTTCTTTAAAATAGTCTTTTAGAAACGAAGGGTTTAAATTTTTGAATTATTGAAGGAGGGTCTAAAGTAAATTAATGGAGCATTTGTATATAACGGATACATACTGGTCATGATGGAACTGTTATACAGATGGCTCGTAACCCAATCTACCAAACAGTCTGATTTTTGATACAATTGATGGTCAATTTGCATTGTCTGGATCATTGGACGAAACTTTAATGTTATGTGATTTATCTGAATGAAGATATTTATACACCTTAGAAAGATGTGATATTATTTTATTTTAATGACCTTATCTTCTCATCACAGTTATATTCACTATATGCTTCAACTAGGTCGTTTATCCAGATTTGGGATTTGGAAAAAAAGTTTTGTTTGGAGATTTGAAAGGTTAACAGAATAAAATATCTGATTCAGTTTTAACATTCTTTAAAATGTCGTTAACATTTTCTGTTTCCTACAAAATTCCTGAAGTGCCAGTTCTTAATAGATCATCAGGACAGGTTTTCGAGAAAGGCTTATTGCAAAACCCTTAACGACAAGTGATCTCGATTCTTTTATGGGATACCGTTTTCAATAGATGAATTGATTGAAATTAAAGTAACAATGTATCTGGAACCAAAATTACCAAGCTTCACATCCATTTTAGCCTATTTGAAAGCTGAACCTATTGATAATAAATCAAAAAAAAACTGCGGAAGTTAATAAAAATAAAAATTCTTAACTATTTTATCATAAAATCTAAAAAATATTAATAATGAAAAAATAGAAAAATTAATCATTTGATTAAATAGAATTTACTTTTGAAAATTACAATTAATTTTTAAATAAATTCTAACTGATTGATTTTTATTTAATGTCCAATTAGACATGGACAATAATTAAACTCTAGGACATTAATTAAAATTTAAAACTTTAATTTTAAAATAATTAAATTTAGTAAAATTGAAAATAATTAAAGGATAAAAGGTTTTTCAGTTTATGAATTTAGTAGAAAGAGAATCAATAACAGATTTTCTCCAATAATTCACGCCGAAAAGTATGTAATCCATAAACCAGATTAGAGTAATTTGAGAAATTACTATCATTACATTTTAAAATCATATCCTAAATTTATGATGAAAAAAGGCTTTTAAGTATAAATATTAAATTTTTATCTTTATTAAAAAAACCATTAATGTTTCGGCCGATTCCGTTTTTTGTCGTATCTGTGAGAGCGTTATTATTAAATTTCTATTTCATATTATTGTGCGCACACAGACGCAAGGAATGAGTCATTTTTATTTTATAATGTAAATTGATTTGTTAAAGTTTGTAGTGTTTTCTGAACAAGGTTTTCTTTAAAATAGTCTTTTAGAAACGAAGGGTTTAAATTTTTGAATTATTGAAGGAGGGTCTAAAGGAAATTAATGGAGCATTTGTATTTGAACGGATACATACTGGTCATGATGGAACTGTTATACAGATGGCTCGTAACCCAATCTACCAAACAGTCTGATTTTTGATACAATTGATGGTCAATTTGCATTGTCTGGATCATTGGACGAAACTTTAATGTTATGTGATTTATCTGAATGAAGATATTTATACACCTTAGAAAGATGTGATATTATTTTATTTTAATGACCTTATCTTCTCATCACAGTTATATTCACTATATGCTTCAACTAGGTCGTTTATCCAGATTTGGGATTTGGAAAAAAAGTTTTGTTTGGAGATTTGAAAGCTTAACAGAATAAAATATCTGATTCAGTTTTAACATTCTTTAAAATGTTGTTAACATTTTCTGTTTCCTACAAAATTCCTGAAGTGCCAGTTCTTAATAGATCATCAGGACAGGTTTACGAGAAAGGCTAATTGCAAAACCCTTAACGACAATTGATCTCGATTCTTTTATGGGATACCGTTTTCTATAGATGGATTGATTGAAATTAAAGTAATAATGTATGTGGAACCAAAATTACCAAGCTTCACATCCATTTTAGCCTATTTGAAAGCTGAACCTATTGATAATAAATCAAAAAAAACTGCGGAAGTTAATAAAAATAAAAATTCTTAACTATTTTATCATAAAATCTAAAAAATATTAATAATGAAAAAATAGAAAAATTAATCATTTGATTAAATAGAATTTACTTTTGAAAATTACAATTAATTTTTAAATAAATTCTAACTGATTGATTTTTATTTAATGTCCAATTAGACATGGACAATAATTAAACTCTAGGACATTAATTAAAATTTAAAACTTTAATTTTAAAATAATTAAATTTAGTAAATCTGAAAATAATTAAAGGATAAAAGGTTTTCCAGTTTATGAATTTAGTAGAAAGAGAATCAATAACAGATTTTCTCCAATAATTCACGCCGAAAAGTATGTAATCCATAAACCAAATTAGAGTAATTTGAGAAATTACTATCATTACATTTTAAAATCATATCCTAAATTTATGATGAAAAAAGGCTTTTAAGTATAAATATTAAATTTTTATCTTTATTAAAAAAACCATTAATGTTTCGGCCGATTCCGTTTTTTGTCGAATCTGTGAGAGCGTTTTTATTAAATTTCTATTTCATATTATTGTGCGCACACAGACGCAAGGAATGAGTCATTTTTATTTTATAATGTAAATTGATTTGTTAAAGTTTGTAGTGTTTTCTGAACAAGGTTTTCTTTAAAATAGTCTTTTAGAAACGAAGGGTTTAAATTTTTGAATTATTGAAGGAGGGTCTAAAGGAAATTAATGGAGCATTTGTATTTGAACGGATACATACTGGTCATGATGGAACTGTTATACAGATGGCTCCTAACCCAATCTACCAAACAGTCTGATTTTTGATACAATTGATGGTCAATTTGCATTGTCTGGATCATTGGACGAAACTTTAATGTTATGTGATTTATCTGAATGAAGATATTTATACACCTTAGAAAGATGTGATATTATTTTATTTTAATGACCTTATCTTCTCATCACAGTTATATTCACTATATGCTTCAACTAGGTCGTTTATCCAGATTTGGGATTTGGAAAAAAAGTTTTGTTTGGAGATTTGAAAGGTTAACAGAATAAAATATCTGATTCAGTTTTAACATTCTTTAAAATGTCGTTAACATTTTCTGTTTCCTACAAAATTCCTGAAGTGCCAGTTCTTAATAGATCATCAGGACATGTGTACGAGAAAGGATAATTGCATAACACTTAACGACAAGTGATCTCGATTCTTTTATGGGATACCGTTTTCTATAGATGGATTGATTGAAATTAAAGTAACAATGTATGTGGAACCAAAATTACCAAGCTTCACATCCATTTTAGCCTATTTGAAAGCTGAACCTATTGATAATAAATCAAAAAAAAACTGCGGAAGTTAATAAAAATAAAAATTCTTAACTATTTTATCATAAAATCTAAAAAATATTAATAATGAAAAAATAGAAAAATTAATCATTTGATTAAATAGAATTTACTTTTGAAAATTACAATTAATTTTTAAATAAATTCTAACTGATTGATTTTTATTTAATGTCCAATTAGACATGGACAATAATTAAACTCTAGGACATTAATTAAAATTTAAAACTTTAATTTTAAAATAATTAAATTTAGTAAATCTGAAAATAATTAAAGGATAAAAGGTTTTCCAGTTTATGAATTTAGTAGAAAGAGAATCAATAACAGATTTTCTCCAATAATTCACACAGAAAAGTATGTAATCCATAAACCAAATTAGAGTAATTTGAGAAATTACTATCATTACATTTTAAAATCATATCCTAAATTTATGATGAATAAAGGTATTTAAGTATAAATATTAAATTTTTATCTTTATTAAAAAAACCATTAATGTTTCGGCTTATTCCGTTTTTTGTCCTATCTGTGAGAGCGTTATTATTAAATTTCTATTTCATATTATTGTGCGCACACAGACGCAAGGAATGAGTCATTTTTATTTTATAATGTAAATTGATTTGTTAAAGTTTGTAGTGTTTTCTGAACAAGGTTTTCTTTAAAATAGTCTTTTAGAAACGAAGGGTTTAAATTTTTGAATTATTGAAGGAGGGTCTAAAGGAAATTAATGGAGCATTTGTATATAACGGATACATACTGGTCATGATGGAACTGTTATACAGATGGCTCCTAACCCAATCTACCAAACAGTCTGATTTTTGATACAATTGATGGTCAATTTGCATTGTCTGGATCATTGGACGAAACTTTAATGTTATGTGATTTATCTGAATGAAGATATTTATACACCTTAGAAAGATGTGATATTATTTTATTTTAATGACCTTATCTTCTCATCACAGTTATATTCACTATATGCTTCAACTAGGTCGTTTATCCAGATTTGGGATTTGGAAAAAAAGTTTTGTTTGGAGATTTGAAAGCTTAACAGAATAAAATATCTGATTCAGTTTTAACATTCTTTAAAATGTTGTTAACATTTTCTGTTTCCTACAAAATTCCTGAAGTGCCAGTTCTTAATAGATCATCAGGACAGGTTTTCGAGAAAGGCTTATTGCAAAACCCTTAACGACAAGTGATCTCGATTCTTTTATGGGATACCGTTTTCAATAGATGAATTGATTGAAATTAAAGTAACAATGTATCTGGAACCAAAATTACCAAGCTTCACATCCATTTTAGCCTATTTGAAAGCTGAACCTATTGATAATAAATCAAAAAAAAACTGCGGAAGTTAATAAAAATAAAAATTCTTAACTATTTTATCATAAAATCTAAAAAATATTAATAATGAAAAAATAGAAAAATTAATCATTTGATTAAATAGAATTTACTTTTGAAAATTACAATTAATTTTTAAATAAATTCTAACTGATTGATTTTTATTTAATGTCCAATTAGACATGGACAATAATTAAACTCTAGGACATTAATTAAAATTTAAAACTTTAATTTTAAAATAATTAAATTTAGTAAATCTGAAAATAATTAAAGGATAAAAGGTTTTCCAGTTTATGAATTTAGTAGAAAGAGAATCAATAACAGATTTTCTCCAATAATTCACGCCGAAAAGTATGTAATCCATAAACCAAATTAGAGTAATTTGAGAAATTACTATCATTACATTTTAAAATCATATCCTAAATTTATGATGAAAAAAGGCTTTTAAGTATAAATATTAAATTTTTATCTTTATTAAAAAAACCATTAATGTTTCGGCCGATTCCGTTTTTTGTCGAATCTGTGAGAGCGTTTTTATTAAATTTCTATTTCATATTATTGTGCGCACACAGACGCAAGGAATGAGTCATTTTTATTTTATAATGTAAATTGATTTGTTAAAGTTTGTAGTGTTTTCTGAAAGAGGTTTTCTTTAAAATAGTCTTTTAGAAACGAAGGGTTTAAATTTTTGAATTATTGAAGGAGGGTCTAAAGGAAATTAATGGAGCATTTGTATTTAAACGGATATATACTGGTCATGATGGAACTGTTATACAGATGGCTCGTAACTCAATCTACCAAACAGTCTGATTTTTGATACAATTGATGGTCAATTTGCATTGTCTGGATCATTGGACGAAACTTTAATGTTATGTGATTTATCTGAATGAAGATATTTATACACCTTAGAAAGATGTGATATTATTTTATTTTAATGACCTTATCTTCTCATCACAATATTATTAACTATATGCTTCAACTAGGTCGTTTATCCAGATTTGAGATTTGGAAAAAAAGTTTTGTTTGGAGATTTGAAAGCTTAACAGAATAAAATATCTGATTCAGTTTTAACATTCTTTAAAATGTTGTTAACATTTTCTGTTTCCTACAAAATTCCTGAAGTGCCAGTTCTTAATAGATCATCAGGACAGGTTTTCGAGAAAGGCTTATTGCAAAACCCTTAACGACAAGTGATCTCGATTCTTTTATGGGATACCGTTTTCAATAGATGAATTGATTGAAATTAAAGTAACAATGTATCTGGAACCAAAATTACCAAGCTTCACATCCATTTTAGCCTATTTGAAAGCTGAACCTATTGATAATAAATCAAAAAAAAACTGCGGAAGTTAATAAAAATAAAAATTCTTAACTATTTTATCATAAAATCTAAAAAATATTAATAATGAAAAAATAGAAAAATTAATCATTTGATTAAATAGAATTTACTTTTGAAAATTACAATTAATTTTTAAATAAATTCTAACTGATTGATTTTTATTTAATGTCCAATTAGACATGGACAATAATTAAACTCTAGGACATTAATTAAAATTTAAAACTTTAATTTTAAAATAATTAAATTTAGTAAAATTGAAAATAATTAAAGGATAAAAGGTTTTTCAGTTTATGAATTTAGTTGAAAGAGAATCAATAACAGATTTTCTCCAATAATTCACGCAGAAAAGTATGTAATCCATAAACCAGATTAGAGTAATTTGAGAAATTACTATCATTACATTTTAAAATCATATCCTAAATTTATGATGAAAAAAGGCTTTTAAGTATAAATATTAAATTTTTATCTTTATTTAAAAAACCATTAATGTTTCGGACGATTCCGTTTTTTGTCGTATCTGTGAGAGCGTTATTATTAAATTTCTATTTCATATTATTGTGCGCACACAGACGCAAGGAATGAGTCATTTTTATTTTATAATGTAAATTGATTTGTTAAAGTTTGTAGTGTTTTCTGAACAAGGTTTTCTTTAAAATAGTCTTTTAGAAACGAAGGGTTTAAATTTTTGAATTTATTGAAGGAGGGTCTAAAGGAAATTAATGGAGCATTTGTATATAACGGATACATACTGGTCATGATGGAACTGTTATACAGATGGCTCCTAACCCAATCTACCAAACAGTCTGATTTTTGATACAATTGATGGTCAATTTGCATTGTCTGGATCATTGGACGAAACTTTAATGTTATGTGATTTATCTGAATGAAGATATTTATACACCTTAGAAAGATGTGATATTATTTTATTTTAATGACCTTATCTTCTCATCACAATATTATTAACTATATGCTTCAACTAGGTCGTTTATCCAGATTTGAGATTTGGAAAAAAAGTTTTGTTTGGAGATTTGAAAGCTTAACAGAATAAAATATCTGATTCAGTTTTAACATTCTTTAAAATGTTGTTAACATTTTCTGTTTCCTACAAAATTCCTGAAGTGCCAGTTCTTAATAGATCATCAGGACATGTGTACGAGAAAGGATAATTGCATAACACTTAACGACAAGTGATCTCGATTCTTTTATGGGATACCGTTTTCTATAGATGGATTGATTGAAATTAAAGTAACAATGTA
Organism: Schmidtea polychroa; assembly: GCA_959609185.1. NCBI lineage: Eukaryota > Metazoa > Platyhelminthes > Tricladida > Dugesiidae > Schmidtea > Schmidtea polychroa. Next base: position 67,340 of record CAUHTR010000290.1, read on the forward strand.
TGTGGAACCAAAATTACCAAGCTTCACATCCATTTTAGCCTATTTGAAAGCTGAACCTATTGATAATAAATCAAAAAAAAACTGCGGAAGTTAATAAAAATAAAAATTCTTAACTATTTTATCATAAAATCTAAAAAATATTAATAATGAAAAAATAGAAAAATTAATCATTTGATTAAATAGAATTTACTTTTGAAAATTACAATTAATTTTTAAATAAATTCTAACTGATTGATTTTTATTTAATGTCCAATTAGACATGGACAATAATTAAACTCTAGGACATTAATTAAAATTTAAAACTTTAATTTTAAAATAATTAAATTTAGTAAAATTGAAAATAATTAAAGGATAAAAGGTTTTTCAGTTTATGAATTTAGTAGAAAGAGAATCAATAACAGATTTTCTCCAATAATTCACGCCGAAAAGTATGTAATCCATAAACCAAATTAGAGTAATTTGAGAAATTACTATCATTACATTTTAAAATCATATCCTAAATTTATGATGAAAAAAGGCTTTTAAGTATAAATATTAAATTTTTATCTTTATTAAAAAAACCATTAATGTTTCGCCGATTCCGTTTTTTGTCGTATCTGTGAGAGCGTTATTATTAAATTTCTATTTCATATTATTGTGCGCACACAGACGCAAGGAATGAGTCATTTTTATTTTATAATGTAAATTGATTTGTTAAAGTTTGTAGTGTTTTCTGAACAAGGTTTTCTTTAAAATAGTCTTTTAGAAACGAAGGGTTTAAATTTTTGAAGTTTTGAAGGAGGGTCTAAAGGAAATTAATGGAGCATTTGTATTTAAACGGATACATAATGGTCATGATGGAACTGTTATACAGATGGCTCCTAACACAATCTACCAAACAGTCTGATTTTTGATACAATTGATGGTCAATTTGCATTGTCTGGATCATTGGACGAAACTTTAATGTTATGTGATTTATCTGAATGAAGATATTTATACACCTTAGAAAGATGTGATATTATTTTATTTTAATGACCTTATCTTCTCATCACAGTTATATTCACTATACGCTTCAACTAGGTCGTTTATCCAGATTTGGGATTTGGAAAAAAAGTTTTGTTTGGAGATTTGAAAGCTTAACAGAATAAAATATGTGATTCAGTTTTTAACATTTTCTAAAATGTCGTTAAATTTTTCTGTTTCCTACAAAATTATTGAAAAATGAGGTGCCACAAAACTATTTTGTCATTGTTTTCTCATTTTGATTGACTGCTTGTGGTTTATATGATTTAGAGCCCATGTCTCGACTTTTTTCCCTAATCTTGATTATTTTCTTGATTACTGTTTTTTTAATCTATTTTGTTAATTAGTTTTAATTGCACTGCTCCTCTCTATCTATCTTCACTAAATAAAACTTTTGTATTTATTATGAATTTTGTTATTTGGTAAATCTAATTTTATTTAAGCTTATTTAACTTATCTGTAAAATTTCTAATTAAAATAATTCAAAAATGTCAAAAAACAAAAGCTTTTAATTATAAGATTGAATATCGAGTTTCTAGTTAAAAATTTAATTTAAATTCTACATTGGTGAACAATACTTTTCAAATTATTTAAAATAATACTACAATAATTAAAATATATAGTAATCGTAAATTCTTGTAATTCAGATTACAAACAATAATGTTAATAAGTTCAATAAAAATATTTTAATTTGTGTTATTTGAGCTTTTGTTTAAAATTTTTGCGATCACTTGTTTTATTTAAGTAAACTTTTGTATATCAAATGTCAATAAAAGATAGCAATTTTAATATACAAATTTCTATGAGTATGAATAAAAGTTGTGATAATTTAGATTATTTTGGTTTTACAGATCTTATCAAAAAGAAATTAAACGAAGATGAACTTAATTTAAAATTAAAACAAGTTAGCTAATATTTATTTTTTTCTTATATTGCATGATTAAATAGGTTCGTGAAGTGACTAATTGTAATGAAGAACTTGCAATTATAAACCTTCATGATTGTAATTATAATGTTGAGTACGCAATTAATAAAATAATAACACATGAATCATCAAATGAAGGGGAGTGGAAAACTAAAAAAGGGAAACAAAAAAAAATATTACAAAAAGATAAAGATCTTGATAAAAATCAAGATCAAACCAAAGAAAAAATTCAAAATTCGATGGAATCAGTTACAGAAGTAAATGAAAGTGCTGATAAAAAATTATTACAATTTACGAAAAAAGAAAATGTTTGTGGTAAAACGTTTAAAAATTTTAATTTGACCAAGAGACAAAACTCTAATTATATAATTCCCGATCATCACAGAAAAAATACTTTGAAACCAGATATAAGTAATTAATTTTTATTTTTCAATTCTTTTAAAATAAATATTAGATTTTTTGATAAATGGAAAGTGGAATGAAAAAACAATTATTATTGAAAATTCAAAATTTCCCCCTATGGCTGTTAGGGATATTATTATACTTAAAAATGAAAAAGGTGAAAGTATCGACAGGTAATTTTAAATATATGTGAAAATTAATTGATTATTTAAATTTAAATGCTCCTATTACTTAAATGAAAAAATTGATGTTAATCTTAATTGTAATAAATGCCCATAGTGACATCGATTATTAAAAGCGAAGCACACAAATGGCAAATGAATTTATAAATTCTTCAAGTGTTAATTTAATTTGTGATAGTAAAATATTGTTAAAAGTTATAATTATGTTGAAAAATGAATCGACTCTAAAATTTTATTAAATTTCAATAAATCTAATTTTTTATTGATTCATCACATTAGATATTTTCATTGGATTAATTAAATTTTTTCAAATGTCCATTCGAAAACTCCAATATCTATTATAGTATTGCTAATTTTTTAAGCGTGTTGCTTAAATAGTTTGAATTTTGATTCCCCATTCTACTTGTGATTATAATCTGTGACACTTGAATACACATAATGTATCAACTTTTTCATTCGAAAGACTCAAATGATCTCATTCATCAACTTCAACCAAAATATTCCCATTTACCTTCAATGAACTTGAGCGGAGAAGTTTAACCAAGTTAATCATAATTTAAATCACGGGTCGCAAGCCACTGCTCACAATTTAATTTTCCCTTTTACATAATTTATTTTTAAATAAATCCAATTTCGTTATGTTACTCATAAGGAAATTAAAAAATTGAACTTCTCGTGGGAGAATTTTATCCATTTCTGAATATTAATTATATTTTAAAACCAAAATGACTCAACTATTCTTTTGCTAATTTTTTCAATAAAAACTAAAAATTTAGAATTATTTTTTAGTTATGTATTTTTGAGTTTCAAAAATTCGTTTCGCAAATGTTAAACAAACGGTGATAAAGCATGACCTCTTTTTTATTTTAATGAAAATATGAACTGTTCTTTCGAAGTTTGTTAAAAAGAAATACGAATATTTCAAAAATTTTCTGAACTAAAAATATGGATGGAATGTACGAAGTTTCCATTTTTCTTCTATGACTATATTTGGTCCAGGCGCGTACGCAGGATGAATCCATGAATCGATTTATATATATTATTTTTATATATATAGAGGGGGGTTATATATAATGTTGAGGATACCTAAATAATAATTAATAAAGAAATAAATAAAATTACCTGGGGGAAGGATCGCCATGACAAACGGGACGATCTATAGAGACTCAGAAAAGAAAACGAAAGTGAAAGAAATCAAAAATGAGAAGAGAAGGAAATAAAAGTTATCAAAAGGAAAATAAAAATCAAGGCCAGTACTAATTAATTAGTACAAAAGGAAAAAGGATTTTGAAATCGGGGAAAAAGAAAACAACAATTCCTTATCTCGCAGCTTGCGGATAATGAATGTGGGAGAAGGGTCGAAATAAAGAAAAAACACTTGACAGCTGTCAGAGATAAATGGGACATCGGGAACAGGATGAAGTGAAAACATCATTTATGGATGCACAAGCAAAAACATATAAAGAAAACTGTGGGAGAAAAAAGACAATTGGAACAATTGAACAAAAACGAAGTGAGAACAAGTGGAGCAAAACAAACAAATATAGAGCAAAGTAGAGTAAAATATTATCGGACGAAGATTCTAATCGTTTTAAGTTTAATATGTTATAATTAGTTTTTAATGTGTGAATCAGGGGGGGGGGTTAACCCCCTACCCCTCTGGTCGCGCATGATTTGGCAGTTTTGTAACATAAAATTTGAGTTAATGAAAAGTAACATTCATATTTTTAAATAAAAAATAAAAGAATGAGGAATTCAAAAGCAATTAGATTCATCATCCTTAACTATTTGATGTCACCACTTTAAATTCAATTGGTAATATTTACAAGCATATCGAAGTCTGGGTAGTCGAGTGAGTTGTAATAAGGACCGCACATGGCGCTTCTGGCATCACACATTTACACTCTATATGATCTTATATGTAGGAACAGCTCTGTATCTTTGTCCTTTATTTATTATATTTATCGAACCATGTATTCCAAACAGATAAGACAAGAAGTGATTAAAGTTGTACTTTGAAGAGCAGCGTATAACCTGTATATGTTTATTCATATGCATATAATTATGCAAAAGAGAGCAAACGAATCGCCAAATAACACCTAAATTAATCAATAAGGCACTTTTTCTCGTTTTTTTTTTAAAACAGCAATCATAATTTGGGGGGGGGGTGAGACCCATTTCATTTACAACAATAATCCCAAAGATAAATTTTTAAAAATAAGTTACCAGTTTTATTGAAGAATTTCGATAATAAAAAGTATCAATTTTAAAACTATCTTGAAACCATTGAATTAAATATTCCGCATGTCAGAATCATAAATTGACATTTGTATATTAAAGTTTGACTGTTTTCATTAAAGTTAAAATATATATCAATAGACAATAAGCATAGTTCACAATTGACAATTAAGCAGTAACGGATCATTTGGAACGAACAAGATCGATAAAAGAACTCTGAAAAAATGACTTGCATAAAATTTGATCGTGTGTGTTTTAATTATTAATTTTAATTAATTTTTGTTTGTTTTTACTACGTGCCAAACCAGATTGGATAAATATTATTTTTTTAGCCTTATATATTCAAACATTATTTATGAATAGAAAAGTCTTAAAGAACGAATTTTATTTAACTGACAACCACATCACAAATTAGACAATTAATTCAATCTCAAAGGCAACTAAAACTTTAATGGAATCGTTTTCAAAATCATGTCAATATATGTTGACATTGAATATTAGGTGATGTGATAGATGAGGACAGGAGGGCGAGAAACCTGGGCGAGAAACATCGAATAATGGTTATTAACGATTGAACAACAACTGATGAATACTTTCGACGTGTTATTAGTTACCGAAGCTTAAACACTAGGGAAACGTAAAAACAACAAAGGCGAAAGCTAAAAATTGATTTCTAAATATTTGCACGTTTACCAAATTAAACGTGTTAATTAAACGTATACACTGCTCTTGTTCTTTCTTGAATTATAACCACTGATTCAGCTTATACCTGACTTCCCCTGAAATCATTTACATTACCTTCATTTTCAATACAACTATTTTCTTCACTGTCTGCCATCTTTTTGGGGTGTAATAAATATTTTTGCGTTATCTACTTTTCAAAAATTTTCATCTATTATTTTTACGAATTCAACTGCAGTTAGAGGTCTAAAAATTTTAATTTTTATAATTATTATCCTAAAAATAGGACATTTTTCTCTCTGAAAATTAAAATAATTTCAAGTATTTTAGATAAATAATATAAAAAACGGGATGCAAAAATTAATTTCTAAATTTTTGCTTCCAATGTAAATTGGAATATAGATAGTGTTAAAAGAAGTATAAGGGTATAGGAACACGACGATTACTTGTACTCTAGGTAACAGTACTCCTAGGGGGTCAAATTATCTTGTAGGATAAACTACTAGTATATATAATAAAACGAAAAAATTTAACACTATTTATTGAGCATATAGATGTATTATTTAGAGGCATTATTTTTAGCGTCCCGTATATTATAGTTACTCCTGAAAGACTAGCTGGGGTACCCGGCGTTGATCGGGCAATATAAGTTGTGTTGCAAAATTGTTTTCTTTCAGAGAGCCCCCATACAAACCTACCTTACTAAAATAAAATTTTGTTATGCCAACCCACCCCGATAAACTACATCTGCTTCAAATTCTGTGCCCTATTTTTACCCCGTTTTATCGGGGTTTAACCTACCTTCCATATACATTCATGGAAAAACGATAAGAATACTCCGATAATGCATGCTATGATTGAATTCGAACAGTGCTTAAAATTATGAAGTATTTTACAACCCTTGTTTAAATGGAGTGGAAAATTTATAGAATTAATTAGATACTGAAAAGTTAAATGATTAAATCGAATCTAGACTAAAGCAATTTTATATAAATATATTGTTATATATGCTGAGTCAAAACATAAACAAAGCATTATTTATATAAATACAGGAGAGACCGAATAAATTTATATACGTAAATAACGGAACAATGTGAAAAATGGGTTAAAAACTTAGTATGCCCAACACAAAATGTAGTCATTCCCATTCATCTATGACTTAAATATAGTTTATTATTTATCAAGTATAATTTGCTCCACATTTCCCTAGTATTTTCAAATGATCTCTAACGATTTTGAAGGACTTGTATAAATTATTAATGTAACAAATATTATTAGATTGAAAATGATTATTTTCTAATCGTTAAAAATATAACATAATAAATATTAAATTCGGAAACAAATTTTCAAGAGAACAAATTAAAAAGAGAATTTCTGCTTCTGAAATCAACTAAAAATTATCCAGTTAAATTTCTTGATAATTAATTTAATCCATTTCTTGACTGATTAATTAATTTTTACATTTTAAAGAAATATTAATTTCAAGTTTCATATAACAGCAGTCGAAACGCTTTATTTAAAATCTTATTTTATATTTAAGAAGCTCACCGGTACAAACTAATGAGAAAAAAGATAATATTGAAGACTTATCTATTGTTTTTAAAACGCATTGCACAACCAAACCACCACCGAAAGTGTTGTGTTCTCTAGTGGCACCAGTCCAAATAATTAATAAAACCACTAAGCCACATTCTTTGCCGAAATTCAAATTTGGAGATACAGATTTCAATGAAGATATTAAAAAGCCTGACCTCACTAGTAAAGTGAATAATTCAGATTCGAAATTTGTCGATATTGAGGATCATTCAATAATTAAAGTTGGGCCCTCGCAGAAGATAATAAACAATCAGCCGATCTGTAACTTTTCATCCGATATTTTTAATGCAAATCACTCGTATTTCAATTCTCCGAATTTTCCAATGAAAACCCAATCTAACTTATGCAACAACAATGTCAAACCCGAAGTCAATATGAAAAAGCCCATTGATATTGTTGAGTATCCATACATGAATGTTTTACACCCTGGACCAACAAATCTCCCGAATTGCAACAGTAATATGTCGTCAATCAATTCTTTCAATTCTTCAATGTCGCCTAAAGAAATAAATACCAACTCAAAGTCACATGACGTGTTTCTTAATCATTCGTCTCCACTCGGTTACTCGCCACAAACTAATGTCAATCATGTCAAATCTACGATTTATCTAGTGCCGAATGTGATGGTGAATCCAATAAGTGGATTGTATATGTCTGTCAATAATCCACTGCCAACAAGTGCCCTTAGTCCACCAATGGCTCCTATTGCACCACAGTTTACTATGCCACAACAGCAACCGCCTCCTATGTATTACGATGAATCTCTTCAGTCTGATGACATAGCCAATAAAAATCAAATGGGTATTTAATTTCAATTTTATTATTATTGTAAGGAAGAATAATAAGTAAATACACGATTAATTAGACTAATCTATTACGTAACAATATGTCAAAATCACAGTTTTAAGATCAAGGTATATTTATGATTTTTGATGAGTATTTTGAATGTTGGAAAGTATGTGTGTTTGCAGGTATTCTGTATCAATAAACCAATTAGTTCCCCTTTTTGATATTATGCAATGTAGAGCTATATAATATTTATGTGTTGGAGATTTGTTTGCCAGAATAAAATCTATTACATCTGTATAACAATTATTATTATTATTATTATTATTATTATTATTATTATTATTATTAAAACTTCGATCTTTAATAATTGATACTTTTCCAGGTTAATTCTTAATTTTGCTTCCATTATTTTCTCTAGAATATTTCCGAACACCTAGCAATGTCTCAATTGTTTTCGTAAAAATTATAATATAATCTAAATACACCATAAATCTTTCAATGTTTTTGCCAATAATTCTTGGAATGTATCCCGTGCTGCTACAATGCGAAAAGGTGCTCTATTAAAACAAATTTTATCCTTTAGTACTAAAAACCGTCTTGAGATTCTGTCAAATTTCACTTGATAATAAGTGTTCCCAAGGTCTATAGAACGAAAGTATTTAGATGCATGCAATGTTTCTAGGATTTCTTCTACATGGAAAAGCTTGATTTTCGATAATCTTATTAAGCTGTCTAAAATCTAAACAAACTCAACTCTTATTTTTTTCCACACGCGTAGTAGCCCCATATCCCAAAGTGTTCTTATGAAATCATTATTTTCGAGATTTTTTATTGCATCATTTATTTTCTCAAAATTGATAAGTTCTCTTCTGGGTTTTATCAAAATTTTATTTTCAATCAAATCAGTGCATCCAATAACCCAATTATTAGCCATGAAAACGCTTTTATTGTTTTTCACAAACTTTAACAGTTCTTTATTTTCGTTTTATCTTAAAATTTCTATTGTTTTTCAGAATCTCATTATCTGTAATATTTTCCCTAATTGTCTCTAATTTATTATTATTTGCACGAACTATCTTAACATCTCATCTGTTTTTATAGTTTTGACATTTACTAATTTATCCACCATTGTTTCTGCCATTACATTTACTCTAGCTCATGTACCTAATTAACATTCCACTTTTTAGCCCTGCATTTCAAGAATTATACTGGTTCTACCTTGCATTTTTTCATAAACACAGCCGTGGTCGTTTCTATTCATCTTTAGTGAAAATATTTTGTTCCTCTGATATTTCATTAATTCACACAATTTAATTTCTCTAATTTTTCTTTTGTTTTTTTAAGAAATTTATAAACTTATTCATACAGTAAAATCTTTTTTTACATGGTCTTTTTTATTTTCTTATTGCAGAAAATCATGTAAATAATTAAAAAAAATTTGGAATTCGTGTTAAATCAAAAAGACCGTGTAAAAAAGATTTTCCTATACTATTTTACTATTATATTCTACGTCTTTAATTTCATATATATCTTATTACTTATTAAAGCTCGATATTATTTACATAATTAAGAATTAGTTATATCATTAACACTATTATTATTACTATTGAAATAACCAATATCTACATTAATTTCAAAATTACCTAGTAAATTGCTCCAATTATTGCCTCTCGTGTCGAAGCATGTACTTTTATATCCTGAATATCCTCGCATTTGTCTTATGCACCATCTGAATACTCCACTAGCATCATTTCATCATTAATTGTTCTTCTCGGATTGTAGTTCTTCTGTTGATAGCTTGTGGTTCCACATACACTAATAATTATCATTGCTTCCAGTTTGAATTAGATCGCAACTTTCTTTCCAAATTTGTATAGCAATCAACTTCCTTGTGTTCACGTAAGTGAAATTGACATTGAATCGCTGAGCAGTCTCGCTGTACGCAGCCTTCACTTCGCATGCTAAACACGTCATTTTCTTTTTCATTTGACATTCTCGACTGATGTGTTCATTAATTTAAATTATTAACGTTAATTAATTTCTTCATCTTTTTTATTTTCCTCAAAATTTCGGTTGAAGTCTGATTCTTGTTCATAAGTCGAAAGTTTCTTTTAAATCATTCAATTATGTTGGTTTTGAGAACGCATATCGAAGTTTTCCTTCCATAGTTTTTCCTTCGACTACTTTATAATCTTCCAATAATATTATGGTTAAAATTAATTGTTGTTTTTGTTGCGCAGTAAAACATTTGACAATCCTTGATAAATATTATTGGTAATCTCCCTTGTGGAATCTTTCGGGTAATAATCGAATTATCAATAGATCCATGGTCGCGATCGTCATGTTAAATTCAATGAAATCCAAGTCTTACAACATTTTATATATTAATTAAGAGTAGAATTTTAAATTTTCTCGTTTATTCTGAAAATTTAAACAACTGAAGCGTGATAATTATTAATATTGATGCAGCTATTGATCATAAATATAATTATTTTAATTTAATATATTAATTTAATAACCAATTTAATTTAACACTACGTGTTATTTCAGTCACATTTAAACTATATTATTGTTAAATAGGAGTTTTGGAACTTTGAATAATTATTTTTATTATTAATTATATATTATTATTTAAATTTTCTCGTTTATTCTGAAAATTTAAACAACTGAAGCGTGATAATTATTAATATTGATGCAGCTATTGATCATAAATATAATTATATTAATTTAATATATTAATTTAATAACCAATTTAATTTAACACTACTTGTCATTTCAATCACATTTACAACATTTAAACTATATTATTGTTAAATAGGAGTTTTGGAACTTTGAATTATTATTATTATTATTATTTATATTAATTATTAATTATTTTTTAATATATTTTTTATTTATTATTATTATTATTATTATTAATATTATTATTGTTATTGACCAATATAGTCATGAGACAACAATACAATCAGAACCGACATTTCCAGAGATTCAAAAAGAATGGTCCCGATGTACCGGATGAAATCCCCATGAAAACTGACCATTTTTCAAAACCAAGCATGAAAAATATATCGAGTATTCCTATGAATCAGAATTCTATTTCCAAACAAATCCCTTATAGTTTTCCTCTATTCATTTCATCACCATCAGTGGCGTCTCACAACCAATCACAAATGTTCATGAATAATCCAATCAATTCTAACTCTTTCAGTCCTTACTCCAACGGTTTCCAGCCACACCAGGTAAACTTATTCCCGTTGTTATGATATCAATGTTATGTTACGCTTTCATTGTTGTTGAATGTCTTGATGATAGATTATATTTTGAAAGTGAAATTAGAAAGCTAATGAGAACCAATATATTTGCAAAATCAATAATAAAATCGCTCTTTTGCTAACAGTAAACAATTTATTGAATTATCCAATAATTATCAAACATATTTATTTCCTATTAACAATTAATTTTATTAATTATAATTTTATCTATTTTACCGTTCTAACATTAGAATTACAATTAAATGTGAATTCAATTAGCAAGAGACAGTTTTGTGTTCTGGTATATTCAGGCATTGTGGACACTAAAAAAATTAAATGAATCTATCACTTGAATTATATATAGACAATTTTCCATGAAAAATTCAATAAATCTCTATTTGGATTTCCAGAAATAGACAAATAGCTAATTATTATTATCTTTATCGATATCCAAATTTGAAATTTATGAGTTACCGTAAGGCGGGGAGGGGAGGAAGCGGCTCTATAACTCATAATGGCTCAGCATTGACACATTATTCAAGGAATCATATTGTAAATGATTATCATGAAAATATTTTAATGCACTTTGAAATATTTTCATTATATATCAATTTTTAAAATCAATCGATAACCTTCAAAACAAATTTTAAGTCCATTTGGACATACTCTAAAATGTTAAAAAAAATAATAAATATTTTCCCCTAATTTTTTTGTGTGCACTCTAAATTGTTGCCTAGAGAGAACATTGATTACACTATATTGTCCATTATAAAACTGGAATTTTCGGTATTATGACGTGTCAGATTTTGTATTAAATTTTCCCTAATTAAAGCCAAAGGATTGAGATTAAAAATCAAGTTAACATTCAATAGACGGAAAGGTTTCTTGATTTAATACTGCTTGAGGATACCTAAATAATAATTCATAAAGAAATAAGTAAAATTACCTGGGGGAAGTTCGCCATGACAAACGGGACGATCTATAGAGACTCAGAAAAGAAAACGAAAGTGAAAAGAAATCAAAAATGAGAAAGAGAAAGGAAATAAAAGTTATCAAACAGGAAAATAAAAATCAAGGTCAGTACTAATTAATTAGTACAAAAAGGAAAAAGGAATTTTGAAATCAGGGGAAAAGGAAAACAACAATATCCTTATCTCGACAGCTTGCCGGTGATAATAGAATTGATGGGAGAAGGCGGTCGAACAAAAAAGGAAAAAGGGAAAAACAACTTGACAAGCTGTCAGAGATAAAAATGGGACAGTCGGAGAAAGCAGGAGATGGAAAGTGGAAAAACACTCAATTATCTGGAGTGCCACAAGCAAAACAACTTTATTAAGAAAACTGGTGGACGAGAAATCAGAAACAGATTGAGAACAGATTGGAACAGATTGAGAAACAAAAACTGAACGAAAAGTAGAACGAAGTTGAGAGCAAACAAAACGAAATTAGAGGCAAAAGTAGAGTAAAATTAGAGACGACAGAGTAAAAAGAGGAATCAAAGCAGGGTGAAAAGAGAAGTGACAAGAATCTTTTATAAAATTGAATATAAAGTAAAAGTGGAGTAAATAAGTTGTGTGGTCAAAGCAAATAGAACAATCGATCAATATATTCTATAATTGAGTAGTTGACGGCTAGTGATTATTGCTGTGATTACAGAAAGGGCTATTCTTCACGTAGTGTCGAAATAAGCTCTGTGTGGTAAATTGGTTTATAGTCAATTGGTTGTAATTGAAATTTGTACTATTACGTGTGGATATTAATAAAGCTTATTGTGTTCGAGAGTGTTGAATTGCTAATTAATATACACGCTTTGGAGCCAGATTAAAGCTTTGAATTTACAAATATTGTCACCAACTCTATAACCCAACAATACTAAAAATTGTTGTGTTTGCAGGACTGTCTAGGAGGGATCTTCCATGGCTTACTCTTATGGAAACTTTAAATCCTCCTTCATTGATAATGCATTAATTGTATCGTTATCGGGTTATTTCTTTAAACAGAAACAAGGCTTAAATATATATTAAAAAATATTTTGTATGAGAAATAAAATACAATTTAAAATTAATTATTATTTTTCAAACCAAGAAAGTATTGCTATCAAATGGGGATGAAGTTTAAAATCTCGCAGTATAAACCATTTTAACTGCCCGACCGAAAAGTAACTGGTTTACAAACGATTTAATGCTGATGTGTAAATCATTAAAACGATTCTAACACTCAACCTACATTTTCCAGAATAGTTCGAGTTTATTTAATTGTATTAATGAATAATTATTAATGAAGGTGGCTTTGCGTCACTGACCCTTCAATCAAGCACATTTCCCAGTGTTCCGAAAATATTATATTTTATATTTACTATATTTATAGTTTCTAGCCTTTTCAGAGGGAAATATGGTAATTTTATATGAAAATGGGAAATGATCATACCCTGTCAGTTTATTATTATTATTTTATACCAATATATTCCAATTCATTATTTTTATATATTACTATTACTATTAATAATTTAATAATTAATAATCATAAAACGCTTCAAAATCTAAGTACAGTAAAACCTCGATATAATGGGCCTCTATTTAACGAATTTCGAATATAACGGACAAAAATCCAGTCAAAAAATGTAAAAAAATTAAAAACCTCCTGTTAATATTATACATACTCAAATTCAAGTGTCGCAGCATGGAAACAATTTTTAGCGGCCATGATAATCCCTTCATACGTCTAGCACTAGAATTTGAGACACAATGCCGTCCTGTTCACATAAAGATGCTTCATAAATTGCCACGTTGTCTCTTCTTGATGGCACTTGAAACACGACTAAGTTCCTTGTCCAGGTTTCATTGTTCTCCATGTTAGCTCTTTTTGAACGGCACACTGTCTTACACTCAGTAATTGAAATAGAAAGGCCTAAACGTGAATATTAAATACGTAACAAATTAAAGAAATTGTTATTGAGTTTTCATATATTTATATTTCAATTATATATTTATTTGAGTATTGCAAACTGTACAATTCCACTCGTTTTTTATTAATCGCTTTTCTGCTAGGAACTCCGAAACCAACAAAAAAAAATTTTAAGATTCGAATGAAAAATTCTCTTCCATAATCTTTTCCATTGTTTTTAAGTAGGACACAATAGTTGTATAAAGTTTGTTTTTGGCATGGATTATTGATTTTTTAATCAATAAAATAAATTTTAAAATTGTATATTACTAGATGTAACCAAATGTATTGGGCGGTTGGGGGGTGAAAGTTATATAAAAGGTTTGTTTATCTTTATATTAGTATAATGCAGTGGTGCCCGAAGTATGGAACGTTTTGCCACTCTTTAAACTTCCATATTTGTTTAAGTTTTCGAAACAATTACATTAGCCTTGAAATCAATAATTATTGTTTATTATTAATCTACAATCGAAAGAGATTCAAAAACAAAAAAGATTAAATGTGTAAAAAATCAATATGGAATTTTTATCTTTAATATAATATATATATATATATTTATTTACTATTGATGTTGAAACCTTTCTTGTTTTTAGTAATATTTTGTTTTAAATTTTTTAAATTGGCACTATTTATTTAAGAAAAAAATTCTGGCACTTGTTGAAAATATTTTGAGCATCACTGGTATAATGCAATCTTGTGAGAATATAAAAATAGCTAACAAATATTAATTCTGATTATGACAAATTTATTTACTGATAAAAATATTGAACAAAATAATTACTGAATCAGTTAATTGCTATTGGTAATCGTAATTATTCGATTTCCTGATATTGGATAGAAACACGTTTTTATCTTTCGAATAGAATACCAAAAAATTTGTATTTTGTATGGATGAATCAAATTTGGTGTATTTGTAATTTTAATACATTTTATTGTGTTGTAAACTTCTTTGGATCAATTTTTATAATTTTCTTAGCTATTCACTAACAATTATTATTATTCTATTGATTTTAATAATAATAATATAATCACTATAAAACACACAATAATTGATTAATTGGTTCTAAAATCTATTTATTGCTTTTTTTAATATTGATTTTTGTTTCCAAAATCTGGTTTTCTCCCCGTTATGAATAATGCAAAGCTGTGACAGAAATATTCGATCGTTGATTAAAATTAAATTTATAATTTCATAATTGCAGGAATCAAACAACAATGAACATGTGAGGAAAAGAAATGTTCAAGTGCAGAATGGGAACTACCATGGCAAAGCATGGTCATAATGTTTAAGACTGAACATTTTGTTTGTTAAAACTGAATTTATATTTAGTGTGTAAATTTAGATCAATTATTTGACTTTCATTAATAGACAGCTTAAATCTTATTTATACATATATATATTTATTGGTTAATATTGAATTGGCCGTATGATTGGTTGATTTCAAATTTTTAATTTACACATGACATAGAATTTAATAAAATCTAGGTCAAGTGATGTTTGTTATTCAACTGCTATCGAAATTGTGGACTATATATTGTAGAGAAATATATTTTCATTATTAGGTGTTTTGGTTGGAATTTTTATGCACATCTTTGTTATGAATTTGCTGGTTGAATCTAGGCAATTGGAGCTCAATTTCCAGGTGGTTCACTAAAATGATACTGCAATGGATTGTATCATTCTGTGTGTATTATTGATTTTGAAAATAATTGATAATTGCTCATTTTCTCGTCATAAGCTTGATTGTAATACTTTGCTCGATGATGCTCTCTTCAAAATGAAATATATTACACAAGAAATACTTCATTTACACAAATCGGTAAATTTATTTGATCAAATTCAAATTTTACTTCATTTGAATGTTATAAAAGCATGAAGGATGGGATGGAAAATGTCTTTAAGATAATAATCTAAATTACAAAAACTTTACCAGGTCGGATATGATGCCATTTGTTCGTATGGTGATCGTCATTCAACTACTATAAGAAGTGCGGAATAAATTGGTGAGAAATATATTTACATAAAGAGTTTTCGTTAATTTTTTATAGATAATTTGAAAACTAAATTTGTTATAATATCTCAAAAATAATTTTCTCAAAATTTCCGAACTCAACATTTTCCCAAAAAATAAAAAAATCTCAAAAATAATTTCCCCCAAATTTTACAAAATCCCAAAAACATTTCCTAACTCAAAATTTTTCACAAAATCTTACCTAATTTCTCAACTAAAATTCATCAACATTTCACCACATTTTGATGCACATTTATTCAACATACAAATATTAAAACCATCGGGACATCCGCCCGCCGCCCACTCGAAGTGGCTGGAGGTTTTCTTTGAGTATTATTAATTAATTTTTAAATAAATCAATTTTTCTTTTTTGTTTAACCAATCATATTCTTTTATTAATAATACACCAAACACCACTGAGAACCGTTTTCTATAATATAACAAAAAAATCAATAATCTTACATTATAGAAACATACACACATATTTTGATTTCACGTTGATGTTCTCATTTATAGCTCAGTAGATACATCTTATACTATAGAAATCTGAAAAGTAGAAGAAAAATTAAAAACTGCACACAAACACAACACGTACTTAAAAACATATACAAACTTTTGATTCGTAGAAATGTAACGATGAGATACGTTTCTATAATAACTTTATTTTAGACAATTTTTAGAAAAAAAGATCTTTGAAAATTTGAAAATTATATTTTTAATGAAAATATCAAGAGCAGATGAATTTGGTTCAATATCTTTTCAATCCAGATTTGATTTCCTGAAAGAAGCCCCTCGTATTAAGCTCAGAAAAAAAATTTTAAAAACTTATTTTAATCAGCGATTTTTCCCAAAATGTTTTAAAAAAATACATATTTTTGGTGATTGATTTATTTATTTAATAAATTATAATTAAAAATATATAGGACTCACATTTTTTCGAAATAATTCCAAAATAAATAAAGATAAATGTCATAAAATTCTTAAAAAAGCCCCTGAAAAAAATTAAAAATAATCTATAATTATACTGTTGATTAAAAGTAATAAATGGCTAAAATAAATTTCCAAAATACATTCATGTTGAGAAGTAAATGATAAATTGAAAATTGATACAATTTGTAAAGATGATTGGTTTAATAAATTGGTGAGTGAATTGCTTTACACGCCAACCACCATTATAGAGAACGTATCTCAGTGGTGTTTGGTGTACTTCTCAATAGCAATAATATAACTAGACCAACATTTCACCAATTATTTATAAATGACACAAACAGCCTTTATGCTTGACCTATTAAATGGTCTGGTCTCTAACAAAAAAACTGACGAAGTGATTAATATGCAATTCCTTGTTAATCGCTCAGAAAAAATCGTTATCAGAACATCATTATCAATTTAAAGACAATCGAACAAAAGAAAGAATTATTTGAAGAAATATTTTATATAATTTTTTGATAATGAAATTACATGGTCACGAATTATCGTAGGTTTCGTGTATGAAACATATTTTAGAGAAATCGAATTCAGACTTTGAAAATTAATTTCGATGGTCTGTGGAGGTATATTATTTTGATGATTAACTTGATATTATTATCATCATTATATAGATTAGTGAATCAAAAATTGTGTCATTGATCAATGCTCAT
>CAUHTR010000290.1:90000-153417 GCA_959609185.1 Schmidtea polychroa
TGCACGTTTATTGCAAAGTCTTTGATAATTAAGCAATTGTATTGCAAATTTATTAGTCATACCCTGATATTATATCATATTTATTTTTACACACATACTCAACCCATTATCACGATTATTATTATAGCAAGTATCAGTGAAAAACCTAAAATATTTACACACACACAGACAAGTTATATATCATTCGAAAGTTTACATGTTAGTATTGCATGTCTTTGTATTACACAACTTAAGGGTAGAAAAATATTTCTAAGTGAAATGTGCAATAGAAATGCAATACATATCGAATATGATTGTTTGTGTGTAATTATTGCTTCTTCTTGACAATTTTCTGTACAGGCACACACATTTTATTATAAATCTTTGCATGTATTTTGATACAATTCCATATTTTTACACACATACAATAATTCCCTACCCCATAGCACACACACACAGTAAACATAGATTTTTAAAGAAATTTACATGATTTTTATAAAATTTATTATTTTTTGCCTATTATTATTTTTGCCTGTTCCGAAATAAATAACTGTTAACATATTGTTAAAATATAATTATTTTAAAATTATTAAAAAATGCAAGAAAATACTTTTAATTTAGATTTAGGGAAAAAGAAGAAAATACAATGTAAGTTTTATTCATTAAATTACAAAACATTAAAATATTTTATAGTATGTGTGAAGGCAGCATTTCAAATATTGAAGGTCCTTCGAGATCTTTTGATTTACAGAAAGAAATTATAAAAAGATTATAAAAATTTAAAAAAACTATTTCGTTCATGTACGCCGATTTTTCCTTAAATGTCTTAAAATAAATGTGTTTGGTGATTACTTTATTTATTTATAATTATAAAAATATCTAACTTACATTTTAGCGAAATAATTCCATATTAATGCATAAAATATCATAAATTTCCTAAAAAACACCTAAAATTTAATTATTAATATATTTATAAATGATAAATTATAAATGATTACTAACAGTAATATTTAAGAACTTGAATAATGATCTCATAATTATATAAAATCAAAATTCAAGTTTTAAAATATACTTGAAATTAAAAAAATTACCTGAAAACCATTTTTGTTGCTAATAAATTATTGAATAAATGAAATTTAATAACTTCATTATCACGTTAATGGTGACTCACCTCAACTGGTGTGCACACCAACGTGAATTATAGAAGTTATTAAATTTCGGAATTGGATGTAATGGGTTGAGTATATGTGTTAAAATAAATTTGATATAGTATCAGGTTATAATTAATAAATTTGAAATACAAGTGCATAATTAACCAAGACTTTGCAATAACCGTGCATGATTAAGAAAGACATTAATATAATAATAATAATTATTATATGTGCGCGTGTACTATGAGGTAGAGAATTACTATGTGTGCGTAAAAATATGAAATTTTATAAAATACGTGTAAATTTACAAAATATATATTTTTTCTGTGTGAGTGCTATGGAGTAAAGAATTATTGTATGTGTGTGTGTAATAGGCAAAAATAATAAATTTTATAAAAAATCATGTAAATTTGTTTACTGTGTGTGTGCTGTGGGAAAAGAATTTCTGTGTGTGTGTAAAAATATGAAATTTTATAAAAATATGTAAATTTCTTTAAAAATCTATGTTTACTCTGTGTGTGCTATGGGGTAGAGAATTATTGTATGTGTGTAAAAATATGAAATTGTATCAAAATACATGCAAAGATTTATGAAAATGTGTGTGCCTGTACAGAAAATTGTCAAGAAGAAGCAATAATTACACACAAACAATCACATTCGATATGTATTGCATTTCTATTGCACATTTCACTTAGAAATATTTTTCTACCCTTAAGTTGTGTAATACAAAGACATGCAATACTAACATGTAAACTTTCGAATGATATATAACTTGTCTGTGTGTGTATTAGGGTTGGCAATCCCGTGCTATATTTTCAATCCCGGGATTTCGGGATTGCATTTTCCTAATCCCGGGATCCCGGGATTAGTCCCGGGATTTTTAAATACATGTTCTTGAAAATCATACGCTCTTTGCAAAAAATCACGACGTGTTCCTCCATTTTCAAACAATACCATTTCCTTTTGAATTTTCGCTGACAGCATCTCACATCGAATTGGCATCCTCGGAAAATGTGCTTGTTTTATAGCTTTATTGAGCTCGTCTGCAATAGTTAAAGGTTGTTCAAGAGAAAAGGAAAGAGATTCAGATGGAGAATCAGAAGAATCTGAAACAATTTCGATAGGTGCCTCATTTGAAACAGAAGATTCAACTTCGGACTCATGAGCTGTTAGTGCTGTAGCTGGATTTGCAGCATCTAATCTTTCGAGTAACTCAACT
Source organism: Schmidtea polychroa (assembly GCA_959609185.1). Taxonomy (NCBI): domain Eukaryota; kingdom Metazoa; phylum Platyhelminthes; order Tricladida; family Dugesiidae; genus Schmidtea; species Schmidtea polychroa. The sequence continues at coordinate 92,350 of CAUHTR010000290.1, forward strand.
ATTATTTTGCGACATTTTACGGCAGATGGAACTGTTACGAGCGCTATTTCAGATTCGGACTGAACGTTTGTCCTACCATTATGTAAATACTGAAGTACACCACTGATATCTGTCCGCCTTTGTTGCATGCGAAGAATGAGAGCTGAATGCAATTTTTGACATATAACGTTGTTAGAATCTTTAAGTTTTTTTAACATAAAAGTTATAGCAACATCGGCTGTGAACAGACTAGCATCCCGACGACAAAGGGTCTCGACTGTTGCTTTTACTGGTACTAGAGCACTAATGATAGAAGATATCATTTTAAGCTCATCATTAGATAAAGCAAATGATTCACCTTCAGGTAGACTTATGTCTATCAATGCCTTTTGAATACAATTTTTTAATAAATAGATACGTTCAAGCATTGACAAAAGGCTGTTCCACCTAGTCTTGCAATCTTTTATTAGAGTTATTTGCTTCCCAAATTCAGCCGCAACATATTTCTGCAAGATATCGTTTTTTGTTGGCGATCGTCTGAACATTACTATCAATTTTCGTACCTTTTTGATCACTGGAGCGGAATTTATCTCAGTAACATCACTTTGGTTTCCTCCATGCCTATGACCAGAATCGAGATCAACCAATTCTTCGTTGTCAGAAAAAATTTCATCGTCGTTACTCTCCGAAAAATCGTGTTCTACTTCTGATTGTTCGTCTTCGTCGAATTGCTGATCTGTTTCTATATTTTGCTTTTGATATAGTACTTCAATTGCGGCCAGTTGCACACCATGGGCAAAACATAATTGTTGATTTACAGGTAATAATCTCCCAACTTTTTTCATTACACTTGCTCCGTCAGTCATAATTCCGACGATATCTTTTCGCAAATCAAGTCCATATTCTGCGAGCTTTTGTTCTAGGAGCTCAATACATTTATCTGCAGGCATTGATCCTGTTATCGAATTAAGCCTAAGCTCCAGAACTGACAATTTTGAGCATGTAAAATAATATTCATGTACCGACGGTTACGTAGTGATGTCCATTCATCAAACGATAAGGAAAATCTCTCACCAACACCGAATTGTGTGTTTTTTTTGCAATCTATTTCCGTAATTAATGAATTCTTAATTTTTTTGCTGTAATCTACAACTATTTTGCGCACTGTGTTGACTGTTGTAGGTAAACTTTTGAATCCTGTTGCTATAAGACCTGCACGTAAATCAAAAGAACGGCATATAACGTTAAATGAAATCCCATCAAGTGCGGTTAACCTTGCAAGTGTAGCAGGAAGTGATTTTTCTTCTCGTTCCAGCATCGGAAAATACTTGGTTAACGTTTTCGATTTTTTTGTTGGTGGTTCATCTGAGGTGTTAGCCGAAGTAGTAGCTGTTGTGATGTTAATTTTATGGACGGAAAGTAGATGCGTATGGAGACCTTTCGTTGACCCACCCCCAATTTTTAGGATTTTTTTGCAGTCGGTATATTTACACATCGCTGTCTGTCCTTTTTCTTCTCGTAAAAAATGTTTCCAAACAGCAGAATTACTTTTCTTTTCATGGTCTATGTAAGAAGCCATTATATTTTTAAAATTTGTTGTTCAAATAGTGCGAATGATAATTTAATTAAATCTACACTTTAAAATAATCAAAAACAATAACACATGAAAACAATTATATACTAATTACGTCTGAGCGCCAACAAAAAATTTTAAGAATATAATTACAAATTGAATATTGAAAAAAAAAAGTTCCAAGAATTTCGATTTTTAAAATTTATATATTTTAAGAATTTGAATGCAAAAAAAATTCCAAGTATTTTCTATATGACAAAATTCAAATCTCAACCGAAAAAATTAAAATTTGAAAATGTTCAACCAAAAACGATTGTTTTAAAGAATTTTTAAGGAAACTGTAAGGTATTTTTCCTTTTAGGCTTAAAACGTCAAATCCCGGGATCAAGTGCTCGATCCCGGGATTTCGGGATTGCTAAAAATTGCGGGATCCCGGGATTCCGAACCCTAGTGTGTATGTAAATATTTTAGGTTATTCACTAATACTTGCAATAATAATAATAATCGTGATAATGGGTTGAGTATGTGTGTAAAAATAAATATGATATAATATCAGGGTATGACTAATAAATTTGCAATACAATTGCTTAATTATCAAAGACTTTGCAATAAACGTGCATGATTAACTAAGACATTAATATAATAATAATAATAATTATTATTATTATTATTATATTGATAATAATAATAATGGTTTGAGTATATGTGTAAATATTTTAATAACAAAATATATAATAATATTCCCCTCCTGCGTAAATTTGAATTACCTTTTGTTTGATATATATATATATATATATATATATATATATATATATATATATATATATATATATATATATATATATATATATATATATATATATATATATATATATATATTTTATTAATTAATTTTATTATTATAATTATTATAATAATTATTATCTTTATTAATTTTATTATTATTATTATTATTATTATTATTATTATTATTATTATTATTATTATTATTATTATTATTATTATTAATTAATTAATTTTATTATTACTTTTATTATTATTCACATTAATATTATTATTATAAAGACATGGTCAACTCATGTCACGTGTAAATTAAACAAAGACACAAAGCTGTGAGTAACAAAGACATTATTTGTTACTATGTGAGTAATCGATGACTCATCATTTTAGAACAAAGCATAGAGTATGTGTGCGTATATTTCTCTATCCTATCGGTATTCTGATTGGATAGACGTTGCATATACTCTATGTTTTTCATTTATTCAAAATGCTCGTGGATGAAAAAGTAAATTTTAATTATTATGTTTTTAGGAATTATGAAACCAATTTATGAATTATGGAAACCAATTTATTTTTTATGAATAAAATGAATATGTTTTTATTAAGAAAATAATGAAACAAATATCAGAAATGGTAATGTTTTTTATGAAATTATTATGTAATTACTTTGAAAATAATATTTTGAAATAATAATATTACATTAAAAATAATAATAATAATAATAATAATAATAATAATAATAATACTATTGATAATAACATCTTTGTTCTAGTGGTGTCCTGTCTTTATGAGTCATTGTTCTTAAAAACAGAGTCGTGTGATGAGTCTTTGTTTTAAAAATAAATGATTTGTCGTTGTTCTAAAAAGGATGAGTCATCGATGAGTCATACACAAGGGGAGAGTGTTGAAAAAATAGTACCTCCCATTTAAAACGATGAGTCATCGGTCTATATGTCTTTTTTTAAATATTTGTAAAAATGTCTTTGTTTAAAAATGATGGGTCATATGTACTTTAATGACCTTTATGAGTCATTGGCTTTGTTCCAAAATGATGAGTCATCGTCTTTGTGTAAAAAATGATGAGTCATCGATGAGTCATATGACCATGTTACTAAAATAGAATGATCTTGACTTTTTACTAAAAATAGAATGACATTGACCTAGTTACCATGTTTGCCACCATTGCTATGGATGAGTTACGTGACCTTTACCTGATTACCATGGTTGCTATGGATGAGTCATCAATGAGTCATATGTCTATGTTTAGAGATGAGTCATCACGGGGGGTTATATGATGACTCTAGGAGCACACTTCCTTCTACTTGTATGGCGCCAAATATTTGATATAAGGAAGTCAAACTTATATCCTATTTCTACTGAAAATTTATAAACAAGCAAAAAGTAAATTAGGTAATACATAATTGAAATTGGGAAAAAATTATCTCCGGCAACATTAATAAATTTAGAATGGTATTACATTATTAATTAAAAAACCCATAGAACCAAAATAATAACTCATCAAAATGGTTTCGATGTGTTTAGAATACGTAAATTTAGACACGAGAAGGTTCTCCACATATCGTCACTATGAGACATCCAATTTGAAGTGGAGCGAAAAAAATATCGGTAAAACCTCATTTACCAAAAATATTAATTTTAAAGCGTAATAATTCAACTTCTGTGTTTTTTTATGAGATTTATTTATGATTTTCAAATGAAACGTTTATAAAAAAACAAAATTAAAAATTAAGCAATTTTAGAAAAGAATAATAATTATAAAAATTACTAAAAATATAAAAATAAATTCTCATTTCTTACTCAAATTCGGGAGTACTTATTTTTATTTATACTTAAATTAAGTTAAAATACTTTTTATTTTAATAACAAAACATTTTTACTTTCAAATCTAATGGAACTTGCTGCAGAAATAAAATTTAAATAAGAAATTAATTAATCAACTCTCTATGTAATTAATTAATAATTTAAAAATCAATATTTTTAGAGGAAATAGTAGGTAGCAAATGAAAAATTAAAGATGAATTTAATAATTTTAATTTGACAAGGACTTCAGATGGCGTAACTGTGACAATACAAATTAATTTTATTGTAAAAATAAAACTTAATTTGTGGGGTAGTGTTATTGAATAAGAGAACGTACCGAGCACGATTAGAGTTCTAATCCTAACGAAATTTCGAGAAACAAAATGATTAAATTTATATTCATGACAAAAGGTATTCGATATGTTTTCAACTTGTCTTTCAAATTATAAGTATATTGAAATCCGGAAAGGAAAAATAATTAAACCAGTAAAACAAAATAAATATAAAATACACAATGCGCATCTGGAATCATTAAATCATATTTTTTCATCTTTTAATTAAAGTTATTATTTAGCTAACCTATGCGAGACACGTGTTTGAAATACCTATCATACAATATTCTATTAACATCAATAGATTTTTTCTGTAAAATATTTTCCAGGTCAGAGACAGTTGGTATTAATTTTGGACAGGAAATTATTCCATTTTAGTGGAAAAAGACTAATAGATTCTAATTAAAAAGTCAAATTTTACTAAATATATCATTCGTCAAAACCATTTAACAAAAACTAACAAAGTTATTTTAAGCAACAATTTAATAAAGGTTTAAAAAACCCAAAAATCAAAAAGGACCCATAAAGATTTTCGGAAGAATCAAATGCTAAAATTTCCCGATACTTTTCTCATTTTACTTAAGTCTAGAACCTTATTTCAATTATCAAGATCACAGATAGACGAGACTCTTCAATTTCCGAAAAGTATAATAGTAAAATGCTAATCAAAAATACGCTAAAGGAACGCCAACTTCCTAATTTTCCCGTTTAAAATTCACAAACAAAAGTAAAGAAAAGTAGGAAATCATATCTATTATTAAAATTTTGAAAAATATTTTCATAGAATTTATTTTAAAGACTTTTATACATAATAATATTCAAATCAAGATTAAATCTGAGTCGAGACACTAAACTCTTTACAACATTCAATAAAATTCGGAACTCAAAATGCGGATTGTGCTCTGATTCCGAAAGAAATAATAAAATTCATAATACTAATGACTTATTCTACAAAAAACATACATTATTGACATGCGAAAATTATAATTTTCAAATTATTTTTCATCAACAGATCCATACAAATGATAAAACACTATTAAGCAGAGTTTGCTATACAAGATGAAAAACCACCAGAACATGAGAGATCAAATCAAATAGAGAAACAGTTAAAATACGCAAAAATAGTAATTTTCGAAAATTTTACAATTGACTTGAAGTAAAAATTATGAAATACAAAAATAAATAATTACGTAGAATAATCACATAGAATTTCATACATATATACAAATTACACCATTAATAATAAATGCAACTTTTTTTAATTTTAATAAAACTCTATTTTGTGTTAATTAGGATAATCTTAAAAGATATAACACTGATTTGGAATTTTTTATAAATCCCATATAACAATTTCCACAGATATCTACAATTGAGGTGCGACAGTATCACAATATCTAAAATTATTCTAAATAGCTCAGAGAGATCGTAAAATAACAAATTGTTAATAATTATCGATATTATTAGTGATAATAATATTAAAAATAATAATAATACTAAAAAAATGTAGTTGACTTTAAAATAAAGTAAAATTCCTCTTTTGAAGATAATAATGTAGAGATATTATGACAGACTGGTTTGTGATTTATTAACGCTACCAATGGCTCCATACATTCGGTGTACCTTTTTATTCATTGTCGAGATTACTTGATGAGACAGTTTGTACCCATTCAGGATTTCATCTCTCCACTGATTGATTAAAATCCGGTCCTTAAATATATATTTAAATATTCTGCAGCGGATAAAATTAATTTAAAGTAAAGCGGTAAATAATGAAAACGTTAATTTATAAACAGTAAAAAACGATGGTTTTCTGATCTTAGAATCAAATAGATGTTAAATAATTAATAAATAATAAATAATTAATTAAGTAATGAAATGAACATTTAATTATCATAAAACGTTACTCAAACATATATTTTACGATTTTCTTGTCATCATCACGCAGGATAAAAAAACTGTAGATAAATATTATAGATTTATTATACAAATTATAAAATTATTATTCTAATTATTTTAATTTAATTTAAATTAAGTTTTATTTTTTAATTTAACATTTTTAAAAAACCTTTAAAATGAAAAAAAAATATTTAATTCACACCTAAATAATTTTAATTTTAACCACCAATCAATAAATTTAAATCTGATTAATTAATTATCTCTCCTTTGTTACAAGTTCTAAATTTTATTAATAATAAAATGAAAAATTTCGACTATGAAATAGTCCCTTTCAATATTAAGAAAATAGCTGGGTGATCCATTCATAATTTTGTTCTTTTAACGTTCATTATCTACTTCTTGATGAGAAAGTTATTTGATGTATAAATGTAGTTTTAAAAAAATTATAACATTTTTTCAAAGTTTTTCAAAGTTTTTCTAAAAATTAATTTTTCTAATTTTTCTAAATTTCCTTTCCAATTAAATTTCAAAAAACAAAGTCCAAATCTGAAATCAATAATTTTTTTTACATATATACATTATATAGACCTCACAAATTGACGCTTAAATTTTTTATACTTTGCTAATCTTTAAAAATAACTTATTTCCAAAATGTTCTTTCTGAAATTATTATTAATTAAAATTTCCACCGAAGTTGATAAAAATTTTAATTTTACTAAAAATTATTACATTTATGAATCAGATTACCATACAAAAAAGTGTAGACAATAGAGTTTTAGATTTGATATTTATTAACAAACTCCTTTATCTCATTAAATTGCAATATGTAATAATTATTTAACTTTACTTTAGAAACAAAACATTCACATTTCACTTTAAAATGACTTTATGCTTAGTTTTTATTAATATGTGGAATTAAAGATATTATTTATTTTAAGATATTTAACTTATTACTTATTTAAGCATTGAGTTAATAATTCCCCTGCAAATTAAAATTTAACCAAAGTTATAAGCAATCTTTGACGCTCTACTGCCTGGGATAAAAAAAGAGCAGTGTGAAAATGAAACGAATACTCAAACATTAAATTGATTGATGATAAATGCTCAGGGAAAACCTCAAAAAAACAAAAACCGGACTGTTATTGATAAGTGATTACCAGTGTGACCGTCATCTTTTAATTAGAATTTTATTTAAAAATTTTAATTTTCCAATTACCACATATTCGTGAAATTATTTTTTTGCTTTTTAATATTTTGATAAATATATATTGAAATGTATAGTGTTGGTGCCATATGACGCTGTGACATATTATTGTTATTTATACAAATAATTAGTTAATAAGTATGAAAAAAAAGAAAAAAGCTTTAAGGCCCAAATGAAAATTCAAAGAATTCTTAGTTATCAACTGACAATCAATTTCATTGATGAAATTTAATTATCTGTTTCAAAATCTATGGCCTAAATTTGACTCTATCAATGCCTCATTAAATATCTCAGGAGTTCTTAGCGAAAAGTTCATAGAAAACGTAGCTTCTTAATACTTATTAATTTCATATAAATAACACTTGTTTAAATGTTATAGTAGCAACTGTTTCTACAAACTGTTTACATTTACTTTCGAGTTCCTAAGAAATTTTGTATACCCTATATTTTACAAAATCGTTATTTGAAAATTAAATGATTTTACATATACCTATACATACATATAATTGTACTGACGCGAGTCTAACAAATTAACATTTACATATTTAATGCATTATTCAAAAACGTCGAGTTAAAAATATAGGAAACTTTTCATTATTATCAGAGTTACATCTAAGATTCAAAATTTATTATACCGAATGCTATACCGAACCTAGAACATTTGATGGAGGATAGCTTTCACTATAAAACTAAGCTATATAACTAAACCACTGTAAGTAGGTACTGCTAATTATACAAGTGATGGGTATTAAAATTTGAATTTTATTTTATCTTGTCTGATAAATTATGTACTGAAGGTTACGTTTGATTTCTAATTTCTGTAATTTTATACAATTAATTGATTCATAAATATATAATTTACAAGATCAGTACGTGATTCATTATTGTTATATTAACCGTCTACTACAAGCAGTCACAACAATTTTACAATTATTTACGCTAATATGTTGTTTCCTACAGATGATAAATGCATCGTGAAAATAAGAATATGGTTGCTCAGCTTGCAGTGCTGATGTCTCCTGGATATTCTTATGTATTCAACAAAAAAATTATAATCCCAAAAAAGAATTTCAAATATAATTACTGTAACACAGTTAATATAACTAAAATTAAAATAAATTTGTATTGTATTATTCAGAAAAGCAACATCTAAGACTTAGTAAAAAGAATAAAATAACAAAACTTGCGAATGTATTACTGGTCAGTGTGACCTGAAAGACACCAATCAGTTTTGATAACGCCTAAATCGTCAAAATTTAAACTTTGAGTTTTATACATTCAACCAAATAAACAATAATTTCAACAGTAGAAAATTTAAATAAAAAATTTTACCATAGATTTGATCTTCAATCGATAACATGCCATTTATATTTCCATGTTATCCAAAAGTTGACTTTTCTATAGATAATAGATAATGATATTTACTTACACTAAAATCGCTAAGATAAGCCACACCCGCAGATAAGCGGCATTTATATATTTTTTAAAAATCACTTGACATTTTTACTAAAAAATTGACTTATCTGCGCGATTTTAGGGTAATTCATTTTCGTCAAATCATTCTTTTGAAAAATGTATTATGAGCAATACAATATGATTTTCGTAATTAAAATTTTTTATTCAAAATTCTTTACATTTTGAGAGATTGTTTGATTGTATATTGCAATTTAAAATCTATTATAATTATATTGCCTTTAATTGGTAATATTTTTTTTAATTGAAAAAGAAAAATAATTATCTTAGAACTAATTTTTTTTCCTTAAATTACATGAATTATCTGCATTAAATAAAATCTTTTTTAATTGGAAATGTCAGGATTGTTTAAAATATCCAAAAACTATTTTGGAACATAGCTTTACTTCTTCTATTTGACCTGAGTCTTGCATTAAGTGATTTATATAATTTTATACTTCCAACAAATAATACATACGCATTTTACAATAACGAAAAAAATCTTACATTTGATGTGATATATAATTTGTTATCGTTCATTAGAGTTAGTATTATACAGTGTTCACTTTTATTCATTTTCTGAAATTCTGAGCCTATGTCTTTTATATCCAACATTGAAATTAACTAAAAATAGTTTTAACAGTTAATTTTATTGAAATTTACTAAATACTTCTGCTCCTTTTAACTGTATTCCATCTTTTGTTTTATTGTAAAACTCTAATCGATTAGGAAACAATCTTAAATGTTTTTTCTGCCATGTTTGATTGAAGGGACCACCTAATTTTAATATTTCACCTTCAACAATACAATCAGTTGAGCCAACTCCATAGACTGACGGAGCAGACCACCATTCAATAAGATAATCTGATTCCACTGAACATATTATTCATTTTCAATAATACACAATTAAAATATCCACTATAATTACAGTTTGGTGTATTAGGACTGGACGAAGTTGAATTGACATTAGCACCGACTACATGTGCTTGGAAATGATTTCCCATTATTTTATTAAGACGCTTTTGTTCAGCTTTATCAACTTCTTGATTAACAGCTTCAAAAATAGTTTCTGTAATCTCTAACTGCCATCGTTCTGAAACGACTAATGGAAAGTCTTTATAAATTTCTTGATCGGATTCTGAAAGCTAGAAGGCAAGAATTGTACGGATAATAATAATAATAATAATAATAATAATAATAATAATAATAATAATAATAATAATAATAATAATAATAATAATAATAATAATAATAATAATAATAATAATAATAAAATAATAATAATAATAAACACCCTGGAAGACCAATTAAACAATAAAATTGAAGAACTTTGGTCAAAATTTTATATTAAGTATATTTGGATAATTGCAATTATCAAATTTGGACAGATCTTAGTGAACACCAGACGTCTAATCATTTAGTATTCCAACAATAAACATGACTATGAAAATGCAAATGAAAAAAACAATAAATGCTAGATAATAGAACGGAGGATTTCTGGTGTCAATTTAATCTATAAAAAATATATAACAAGTTAATTTTAACGCAAGAATAAATAAATAAATTTTTAATTTGTTCGAGGGGTTTCTAAAATATCAATTAATATGTAAAGTCATAAATACAATAATAAGTTAATGTAACTTATAAAAAACTTCACAAACCATTACTGATATTTAATGGAGAAGTGGACAAGTCAGTAAAATGTAAAAGAAAATGATTGTTACCGGAATATCAAAACAAACATATGTATGATATATATGATAATACAAAGATAATACACAACATCAACAACCAGAAAATAATAGAATGAAATTTGAGTTAATGTTTTATACTAGGAATTTTCAAACTTTTTTAGTTTATGCTGTTTTTGGCAACCCACATTCAGAAAATATACATTTCTTTGAGTACTAATACCTTGACAGAGTTTAAAAATACCTGCCGCCGACGGATGTCATACTATACTCGACTCAACTCTAAATAATTCCCTTTTAATCAACGTTTGACGTTGCGGTAGATAATCGATGGCCTCAATATGCCACAAATATGTGACAACTGCCGTCAAACTGTTAGGGAAGATTAGATAAGATGAGATTCAAAATATATAATAATCAGAAATCTGTGCATTAAAATTCAGTCCATTTATTTTCAAATGAATAAGTAGTCTTTTTTATGGTTAATGAAATGCAACAATTTTAAATAGATTAATGAACAAAAAGTTTCATACATGCTCAACAAATCCTGGCACGCCACAGTGAAAAAACATAACTCTTGCTAGAAACTTCTTAAAAATATTCTCTCTAAATTGATCTTCGGAACAGTTCTGATTACGTATTCCCAGGCCTATTCTGAGAGTTCGATCTTCAAATGATTTTTGAAAAGTATGTTTTTCTTATTTTATTTTGATTTTTTCATGATATCCCTTAATAATTTCTATCAACTACCGTTTTCCCATTTTTTTCTGTGGCTCACCCATGACAGCGTTGTCAGATTGTTATTTTACCAAGTCCGGTTTTTACTATTCGAACTGAGAAAAATATGGATTTATGTGTAAAAAGCGGGAGAACAAAAAAACATCGTTAAATATTTAAAAATGTTTATTTCTGTTAAATCAATAAAAATGGCACAACTCAAACAATAAAACGATCAATCAAAAATTAGAAATTATACAAAAGTTGGAATGTCTGCGTCTCGTATATGTGAACAATATGGCATAAAAAGCAAACTGTTTGGGAGATAAAAAACAAAAGTAAAATAAATAAATTGGCATTGTAATCAACGTTCCCTCTAAGCTGCGCGCGTGCGCGCGCGCAGCACCTCCAACTCCCCAGCGCAGCAAAATTATTTTCAGCGCAGTATATTTAATTCAACCGTTTCATGGCAGTTGTTCCTAGTAAAAAGCACACGGAAATTGTCGATGTAAATGGACCACCAGCAGCGAAGACCGGTTATCTACTTAGTTTTCAACATAGTCGCTACAGTTATAGAATACAGTGTTGACAATAATCTCAAATAGATCTGCGTGTGCCATTGACGCTCATTTGTATTTAAAGGCTGCTCAGCGCAGCTGACTTTGCGCGCACTGCTGCTTATGGCTTAGAGGGAACATTGATTGTAATGTGATGTAGGAAATAACAGGAATTCCAGAAAACGAATGAAATTGGCTCGTGAATCTTCCATGTGAAGTAGCAATCTTAAAATGATACGGCCAACGACGTTCTAGTGGGGTTCGATTTGGGCAGTCGAATTGAAATCTGCTGCAATTAAATTAGCAAATCATATGAACATACCATTCAGAGGAAATGATGGATGGCTCTGGCGCTTTCGCAAGAGGTACGGAATCACGAATAAAAGAATTTAAGGCGAAGCTTCAAGTAAACCAAAAGAAGAAATTGAACGTTTGTGGCAAAGATTAATAGAACATAACGAAATGCTATTAGAATCTCAGATTTACAATGTTGGCGAAACTGATTTGTTATGGCGTACTTTGCCTGAAACCACACAAGCCTCTAAATATGAAAAAATCGAATCCTGGAAAAAAACAGCAAGGACAGGATCTCAGGTCTAATTTGTACCAGCGCCGATGGATCGCATAGACGAACCTCTGTAATTGTTGGCAAGTCTCGTAAAACAGGAGTTTTAAAAGATATAATACATCATATGATGCCTGTTTCATATTTTAACTATCATAAGGTATGGTTCAACTCAGATATTTTCAAAAACTGGGAATACCGCTGGAAGAGAAATGTTTATTGATTTTACCCAACGGTCCTACTAATCTCTCTGAAAATATTCTACGTTCAGAAGATATCAAAATAGTAAAGTTTAGCTTTTCAATGTTTATATTTTAACAACTAATAATGAAAAGTTTGCTTGAAAGCCTTTTGCTTAACTAACACATTATATCTTAATTGGGCGCTTCTTCTTGGCATCTCAATGATCTCAAAATTAATGTTTTAAAACAGGCATGGGCAACATACGGCCCGCGGGCCTCTTTTGACCGGCCCCCAGTGTTCATTGATCCACACCATATAACCAGGCCCTTGATAAGCTTTCAGGAATGTATGCAGTTGACGTTAGAGCTACACCATTAGTACAAATACGCATTTAATATAAGCGTGGTGGTGCAGCAGTAAACTTCCGGTCACCTCTCCACATTTACACCTCACTGTGAAGTATTTAGTTATATTATATTAAGGAAACTTCCAACTTTCATGTAGAGCGTATAATTGTGCAGGGCTGAAGATGATCCCAAGTTCGTTGGTGTGCTACTGCTACTCTAATAGCTGGCCTTTATTCAATCCTGTAGGAGAAGTTAGGATATACTAGTAGCTCTCTCTTAACTGTGAGGATGAGTGTAACTGGAATGAATGCATTAATGCCCTTGTTGTCATATTATTAGGCAGGTGAGGTTGTACAATAAAACTCCTTTAGCCAACAGTTCAATTATCAAAAATTATGTTCACTACCTCTATGAACAAAACTTATAATTTTATGTTTATATTATAAAAAAAATCGATAATATTAAAAAAACTTTATATTATAAAGTTTATAATATTATCGATTTTTTTATGAAATAAATACGCAATTTCAACCACAGTTGAGGATGAGCACTATTACAAAAAAACGAAAAGTTGACAGTGAACACCGAGTATTTAATGATAAGTGGACATCGGATTATCTGTTTGTAGAATCAAACAATATGCTCGTTTGTCTTTTTGCTCGCAATCAATTTCCGTTAAAAAGGAATTTAATGTAAGACGGCATTACCANGTAACATGTCTGCAATGAAAAGACATTTAATCACTCAGCATCACATTGACATCACCGAATCAACCAAGGAAGATCAACAACCACAGAAAATTAAAAACATTGAATCATTCATTAAAAGGATAAGGTTGAAGAAATAGTAGCGAAGTTTGCAGCAATGGATGGAATTTCGATCAGAGCAATTACAAGGTCTAAGGGAATCGAGGCTTCAATCTACCCAAAAGTGAGTCATGCGTGATGCAACTTGTTCCTAATTTCGCTGAAAGCAAAAAGAGAGGTAATCGAATTCGAAATCACTAAAGGATTTAAATTTTCAATCACTCTGGATGAATGGATCCGCTTTGCAACTCGTCCTTATTTAAATATAAACCTTATATATAAACCTTATTTAAATATAACAAGAGTGATTAATCTCGGTCTTCTGAGAATTCTGCGAAGTTGTAACGCCAGAGAAATTGTTAATATAGTAGAAGGCCATTTGAAATCTTTCATACAGACATGAATTGCTGCAGCGACCGGGGATGGTGCAAGCGTTATGATTGCCTTTGGAGAAAGAAGCCTAACACTATCAAATTTACCTTGCTCATGGTCTCCATCTCAGTATTTTCCTCACGATAATGCAAATGATAATATTGCAGAAGACTCCGATATTCTAAAATATGATGATTTTGAGATTTTAAACGAACTGGAGGATCATATTTTCAATTTTAGTAATGAACAAATCTCATAGAACATAAAAAAAGTGAGCAAAATCGTCAAATTTTTTAAATTCTCTGCTTCTCAGAGTGATCTTCTTGCAAATAAAGTAAAAGAAAGATTCAACTCCGGTGTGCAACTTTCACTTGACTGTAAATTTCGTTGGAACTAAATGCTGTTCATGGTGGAAAAGTTTTGAAACTATATGATGCGGTCGTAAAAGCGCTTGAAGAATTAGGTGCAGAAAATTTGTTTCGTAATAATAACGTTCTGATCCCAAAAACAATTGTAGAATGTTTGAAACCAGTTGAAGTTGCTCTAAACACATTGAACGAATCAAAAGAAATTCTTAGAACCACTGAAATAGCGATAATATAAATGATGACAAAATTAGAGGGTAAGAAAAATTATATCGAAAGAAAATTACTTATAAATCTCATGATTGGACCCGAATCTCATTGAACTTCAAAAAGCGTTTTACCAACAAGATTACTGCCCATCAAAGGTGTCTCTTGAGTTTAGAGTCACTTTATTGAAGCGACTGTTCCCAAAAATTGAAATGGAAACTCAATGGAAACTCAAATAAAAATTTTTCTAACCATCGACGAAGAACTCAGGCAACCACCAGATCATTTAGAGCAAGAAAAATTCAAAAAGTTGAAACCGAGTTTTCTTTATACAAAAATACAGACAAGCTAACAAAAAACCTTGACTGTCTTTTCAATGAAATGAAAACGAAAAAACCCACTTCAACAGAAGCCAAGAGAACGTTCTCAGTTGCAAATAATTTTTGCACAAGAATTCGTTCTAGTCTTTATGATAAATCCATAAGCAACCTTTTATTTTTGAAATTCTAATTTGCTCGTGAAAATTCTTAATAAAACTTATTATTAAATCTCTAAACATTTTTCTTATAAAAAACTCGAAAACCCGGGATATTTGTCGAGGTCGGATCGGGTCGAGTTCAGGTTTTAAAATATCGGGTTTCCGGATCCCATACTTATAAAGTCTTATCAACTTTATTTATAATTTTATTAATCTGATAATATAAACGCAGTTATACATATAAATGAAACAAATACCAATTTTTATATTTGTAGAAAACTTTTTTAAAAAAATTTGAGAGATCTGCAACATGACATCTTTTGACAATATACTATATTAATGCCAGACCTCATGTTGCAGTATCCATGATTAAGATTTTTGAAAAAAATGAGTTAAACCATTTGAACAAAATTCACCAAATATAAATTTGTGCAAGAAAGGGTTTTTTTTAATATTTTAAGATAACCTCAAAGCCAATGAATTTACTGACGTAGAAGAAATTAATCAAATTGCTACAGCCCAGATAAAAATTTGAACAAACTATGCCCTTATAGGAACGGAATTGATGGTGATTTACTGCTCAAAAATGTTTTTGTTACACATTATTAGATTATAATTGAAGTGGACGGAATTATTCTATTGCAATGTTAAAAATTCATTTAATAATTAATAAAATCATATTAATAATATTGATAATGGCCAGTAACTTTTGTTATTTTTAATGTGGGCCACTGGTTGATTGAAAGTTAAGAAATATTTGAGATATTTAGTTGCATTTGCAAACCCAATTAAACTTTATCAAATAAATAATATTCTGAAAAATATTTAAGTGGTAGGATTATCTTTGTGTTTAAATGAATTGAAATATTATTTTTTAATTTTAATTATCAAAGTATAATAGTAATTATAAATAATTTAAAAATTGCAATAATAAAGATTTATCCACACTTTGTACTGGAATTTTACGAACTCGTAAAAAGAAAGATAAATCTATGTTATGAAATAAGGTGTCTATATTATATAAAGCTAGAATTCATTAAACACAAAATGTAATAAAACCATCAGGCCAATTCGAAAATATTTAAAAGTTCTAATAAATTATTTTTACTAGAAGAAACACTTTCTATAAAAAGCAAAAGTAACACTACCTTATTTGAGTATTTTGTTAATAATAAATTTAATCTACAAATTTGAGATGGTATTTCCTAGATGTACATAACAAATACCCACAAACACCGATGACAATTTTTTTCAATTTCGGTATTTGTTTATTTTACAATAAAGCAATCATTTTCAAATGAAATTTTATTGACAATGAAAAAACCGAGAAACTCGTGAAAATATTTCCCATTTTCAATTCAGATAAGATATCGAGACAAACTTTAAGAAAACAGGAAATCGTTTGTCACGAGTAAATTAATAAATATAGATAGATGATACAGTAAATAAATTTGTTTCCTCAAATTTCTCAAAATATATAAATGCCAAGCATTAGATTTATCAAAGTAATTTATACAACTTCTAATCTACTTTACAAATTAAGTAAATAGTAAAGATTGCTATATCTATATCTATATCTATATCTATATCTATATCTATATCTATTTCTAGTTATTTCCGAGTGATAAGAAAAACCTCATTTGGATAAATGTCTATATTTGTGTTGAATAGACTAGATCGCCACGACGCAATTGTATTGAAATATTTCATTGGCATGACCCTTCTATTATGAAATGTAAGTCTGTATAATATATTTTTCAGAATGTCTGCATGTTAGTATGACTGTTCTTGAATGTCATGGTCTTCAAATCATCCCATTGCTTATTATTTACCTTAGTGACACATTTGCTGAACATACGAGTGTAGTAAATATTGTCTCATTGCAATGAATAAATTATTACATTATTTTTACGTAAATTTTATTACAATTGCATGCCTTAATACAGACAATTATTATAATCAAATCAATCTATCTGGCAGCATTAAATGAAATCAACATTTACCAGCCGAACCATTTTAATCATTATATATAATGAATATTTGTGAAAAGAATGATTTCATTGAGCAAATATCTAAAATAGAGCAAATAGAAAGGAAAAAATAATCCTTATTATCACCATATAATATCCCCACACAAGCTATAATTTGACGGAAAGAAATTAAAAATTTTAGTGCTTTCTAAAGCGAATTTAATTTAATACAAAAGGTTTTAAAGTATAAAGTGATGATTTCTTGGTAGCAGCAGAAATTAAATGTTAAACAATTAAATGATAATTTGAGCCTTTTGCTGCGAAAAAAAGGTTTTTAATTACAACATCTTTGTGTATTTTTATAATTTTTTAATAATCTTTCCTGGAATAGATTGTTTTCAACAAAAAATTTGAAAGGTTTTCAAGATTCCTTCAACTGACAGCAGCATAAAGTTAATTGTCGTTTTTGTAAAATTCAAAAAATGAAAATTTATCAATCACTATCAAAAATGTTCTTTTGGAACTTGTATAACAGACGAAATGCAGGTGAAAAAAACATATCAAATGAAACAAATTTCAAAAGACACATATATCTATTTATATATCTATATATCTCTGTCTCTATCTCTATCACTTTCTAGAGAAAATGTACTAAAACCTTAATTACTTTATTATTAATTTTTATATGATTTTACTGATATAGTAACCTTTGAAATCTTACTTTGACACCTTTGGTATCTTCTTCATCGAAAGATCCAATATCGAATGCGTCAGCTGCATTAACTTCTCCTCTGGGTGGAATCAAAGGAGGTGGATATTTTAACTGATAGACTTGTTCCCAATCTACTCCTTTAAAAAAGCTGTGCTCTCTTAATTCCAAGGATCTTTTTTGGAAAATAATATTTTATCACCAATGTACAATATATACCCTCTTCCTTTACAACCTAATCTTTTGTCGACATCTTTTTGTAGAAGTCCTTCAATTAAATCACGCATTTCTAAACTCATTTTATCCATTGATTCAAGATTCTTAAAAGTAATGATTAAGATTATAAAATTAGACCAAATTATTTGTACCATTGTTAATGTCATTTTATCGATTTCAGCTTTATCTTTCGATTTGTGCTGACGAAAAGGACTGTGTCCACGGAGAAGTTTATACAACATACAACCCAACGAAAACCAATCAGCAGATGAATCATATGGAGCTCCTTTCTGAATAACCTCAGGAGCCATATATCCATGAGTGCCAACTCCAGCGGTAGGTTTCTTCTTAGAAAAATCACAAGCTAAACCAAGATCACTTATTCTTACATGACCATGTTCATCGAGTAAAATATTTGCAGGCTTCAATGATTTAAATGTTTAAATATTAGTATTAATGAAATATACTTTTAAATCTCGATAAACAATAAAACGATTGTGCATATGTTCTAATCCAAGGATTACTTCAGCAGCATAGAATCTAACCTCTTTCTCTGAAAAAACATTGTGCTGACTTAAATGATAATGTAAATCTCCTCCATTCATTAAATCCAATATGAAACACAGTTTTTCTGGAGTTTGAAAAGCATATGTCATACAAACGATAAACGGGCATCCGTCCTGTATAGAAAAACAATAAATAATCATATTATCAATTCTGAAATTATGTATAAAAAACTAACACCAGTGCTGACTAATGATAGCATAATACGTTCATTAAGAGCAAGAGTTTCTCCACCTTTCATCTTAATTCGTTTTTTATCTAAGCACTTCATAGCATACCTTAACAATTTCATTATCAGAATTGGAAACAAAGTAAATCTTGATAATAATAAAAATACATTTTAATGCTCTAAAAATATTTATTATCCCAATAAATAAATACCAATATATATATATTGGTCATGTTTTCAATTCACAAGCTGTGAATTAAATCTGAATTGCTTGTGTCTAAAAAGCGAAAAATGATTGGGATTTTATCAAATTTTATGCTACAGCAAAAAATTAGTTTCACGTGATTTAAAAGAAATTTTGTAAAATCCACGAAATTGTTTTGATTTTTGATAATTGGTGATGGCTCATTTTAGAAGCACTTGTGTGCTATTTAAATATTTGAAATTTTGACGGGTGTTTAAACATAAAATAAATTTTTGAATTTTAAAGGTGTAATATACCATTTCAAACAAGTGATTGACCTTGACATCACATGTTGACATATTTATAAAAATTATTATTATGTAAGGATAGTTGAAAATTCAGAGAAAACTTTGGAATTCGCTAAGAGATTCAAAATTGAAGCAAACAAATTGAATATTGATGACAAAAGTATTATTTTAAAAATTTTCACGAACAATCTCGCCTCAAAAATTATTTCTGAAGCCCTGAAATATTTAAAGTCTAAATCAATCGATGAAACAGTTGCCTCGATTAAAGCTAAAGACGATCAGGAAATGAAAAAGGAGAATTATTTTAGAAAGATCGAAGACAAAAATTATCCAGAAAAGATAAACAACTATTGAAAAATACCTCAAATTAGCTCAAGATTACAAAAAGAATAGAGTAATCATGTAAGAAAATGTTAGGTTTACAGACCAAAGAATATTTTGTTTGTGGCACGATTGTAGATGGAAAAGGAGCGAAAATAGATTCGACTTTGGCAAATTGTTCATTTGTTGCCGACAGAAAATATGGCGAAGCGTGAAATAATTGTCGCGGACTTCATAGTAAATTGTTAGGGGGTATACTTGTCAGATTAAGAGTAATACTGGATAAATAAAATTATTGAGTACAGGTACTAAAAATGGATTATATCGAGAATGATTTTGAGGAAGACAGCAATTGTGATAGAAAGGAAGTGAGAGCGGCACTTGAAATGAGTGTAGAGCAGAGCAAAATGGCAGAAATAGTACAAAAGATTATGAATAATATTGATCCTGCATTTTCACAACAAGAGAAAAGTGGAATTGCTAAAAAAAAGTTGGGAATTTTCTGAAATATTTAGCAAAGGCAAATGGAATATTGGAAAATCAAATGTAATCAAATATTAGATCGACACAACCCTAACCCTAAAAAACTTTCAGAGCAATTAAAAACAAATTCTTTTGGCAAGATATACTAACAGACACGAAAGAAAGTATATTGATGCGCAAAGCTTGTCAGGAGTTGAAAGATAAAAGCGGAGAAATAAGAGCACCTCTCCAAAATATGGTAATAACTAAACCATTTCAGCTGATAGCAATTGATATCACGGGACCATTGATGATGAAAGTTCATGGGAGCAAATATATTTTGATTTGTAAAGTTTTCAATTTTGAAATGAAATAGTGAATATTTCTCAAAATATATTCCATTCATTAGAGTAAGAATAAAATTCGCTATAAATTATATAAATTATACTATAAATTATATACGTGTATTGCATCTGAATTGTATGTTACTATTTATAGATGTATCATGTAATTTATTGTAGTCGCAACTCTGTTAACCCGGCAAAACCCCTAAACCAGTGACCAGGATGAGCTTGAATTAAAAGATTAGTTACCATCAAAATTTAACATCGAAATATCTTGGCTGAAACATTATTGCTTACAAATCTACGTGGTTTCATTTGTAATAAGATACTAAAATAAATTAAATATAAATGAAACATATAAATTAAATCTTCTTTAGGTTAAAATTAAAAGATATTTCAAATGTATTATTTATTCATTTTTTAAATGGATTCATGTATCAACCGGGAAGCTAATGTAGAAAAATATATCAATAATTGAGAGTATTACACAATGTTGATCCTAGAATTTGTGAGACTGGGCTAAAATAACGCGGGACCAGAAAAAAAATTATATGCATACATATGCATACATTATGTTTCTAGAAATTGAATTATAAATAATGAAAACAATTTCAAATCTTTTAAATCCCTTAATTATAAAGCAATTTTTCGGACTTTTTTCGCAGAAAATTCGTCAATGAATTGCGAAAAACCTATTTTGTTGCAAATATCCTTTTTAATAGCAATTAAATTTTCAAATAATTTTGGCTAAACTACGTTTCGCCGATGCAACTTATATTGGAAAGGTTAGTATAATTCTTAAAACAATATAAATTTTTGGATATACTAATTGCGGCTTACTACTAACTAGATGTTGTAAAATATTTATTAAAGAATTACATTTATCAGCAATTATATAATTTAGGAACTTTAAATCTTTGCAACAATTCTTTATCATATATATTCCAATTATTTTAATCTTTTAAAACGACAGGAAGATCAATACAACTTTTCAATAAATCTTCATTTGATATAGAAGATATGTTTATAACGCCATAAAGGAATTGAAATGAAGATCTATGATTTTAAGCTAATTCAAACATAAGTTTGAATGATTCAATTGCTTGATCCAATAAACAAAGTAAATATTCAATACAATATTTTTTTTCTTCATTTGATATTCAAATAGTCCATTTGTTGTTGACGATCTTTTACTTGGAAACGAAGTTTCAATGTGATTTTCTCCTGCAATTTGCTTTGCAAGATTTAAACACGGCTCAAAGCCTGTGTTTCTAAATTCTAAGTATATTATTTAGATTATTTAAATTTGCTAGAGCAACATCTATTTGAATATTTTTTTTCTTGCATTATTTTACCTACACGGTTTATTTAATTTAATATTTTATACCATATTACATTCGAAAGGATGAACCAATTTAATTTACTAAAGAATTGCATCATTGACAACTTTAGGGTCGTTGAAATGTTTTAATATTTCCTCAAATCCTTCTATTTGAAATCTTAATGCTTTCAAGCTTTTTAAACGAAATTTCCAGGGCGTTTCTGATAAAGCTTTTGGAGTTATAGATAAATACCTATTTACTACGCCAAATATATAATTATAAGCAAAAATAAATGTAAAAATTCTTTATAATGTTCCAAAATATGATATTGCTTTAGGTGAAACTTTGGCTATATCTTCTAACAAAGGATTTAAGCTGAATTTTGCAAGGCATAAAAATGCTTTTGTCACAAAAAATACCTCAGATTTAAATGGGTCAAAGTTTAAAGTTTAACCGTTCTAAAAATAGGATAGTTTTAGATGTTATAATTCATAAATAATAGTTAAATGTCTAAACAATCCAAATTTTATTGATAATAGCTCCATTATTCGAACAATCAAACTGTTTTCAAAGTTTGTTTCTACAATATTTGAAACTTAAGAAAAAGAAGTTTGATTTTTAAAAATTTACAAAAATACCATTTACTGACATTATTTTTCGATCAACTAAATACAACTTTTTACACTTTTTATTTTTCTAAATTTTCAATTTGAAATTGGATATGAATATGTAAATCAAAAGAAAATAGTTGCATTTTAACAACACTCTTGGTTTTTAACACTCAGATGAGCATATTCAAAAATTAATTTTTAGTTTTAAAATAAAACAAATATAAATTTCTCAATTTTCTTAAATTATTCTAAGTGAAACTCATCTATTGATATATTTTACATTTTCAAGTTTCCATGTAAGATCGGATAACAGATTTCAATGAATACTTAATGTGAAGACTTAATATTTTTATTGAAACAAAACAAAAATACTTTTTATAATATAGAAAATTTGGTAAAAATTCAAAACCATGACAAAGCTTACATTTTCCCAGTGTCTGCTTTCCGACAACCATAGACCTCCCCAAATCCACCTCTCCCAATAATACGGTGTACACTGAAGTCGTTCATCGTCAACTATAATAAATAATAAATTAATAATTGCTATTTCTCCTCATTATTATTAAGCATGCATCTTTTCCTTTAAAAACATATTGAAAGAAAATCAACGATGAATAAGAATAACTAGAGCAAATCTTGATTCACATTAGAAAAGTTAAAAGATTAACCTTGGTTAATTAAAAATATTATAGAATAGTTACGTATTTAAAAATGCTTTGTAACATTTAAGCTACAATTAACCTTAATTAATTTTAAATATGCAAAAAGAAAGCTAATTTCCCTGAAAAGGAAATTAGGCGGAAAAGAATATTTTTTCTTGTATTGTTTTACGTAAGTAAAAAAATAGTAATTAATTTTCCAAAAAAAATATTGTTTATAAAAAAAAATTGAATCATTTTATTTTACATATGGATTAATATTAAACTTAGTATTTCGACTGCAACAAAAGTAATTTAATTTAATTATTTTATTATCATAACCTCAAATTTTTAATACTAATAAAATAGAAAATCGATTTCGGCAATAAATTTAGTATATTAATTTAATCACCATTCGTACATCTTTTTCACTATATATTTCGATAGCATCACTATCATCATCAGGTTACCTACATTCACGACGGATGAATAACTATACTATATTGATAATATATAAACAAATTATAAAAAAATTATAAAATCTATAAATTTTTAAATTATAAATAACAATTTTAAACAATTATTTAAAAATATTAAAAATATTATTTTTTTAATTATTTAACATAACTATTATTAATATACATCAAGATACAAAACTTAATTAAAAACATTCAACACACAAGTATTCACTGCATTCTGCACATTGATTTTAGGATTAAAAGTTCTTATCAATAATGCTTCACATATCACACGCTCAAAACAATTATCAAATTTTTTGATAATATTTTAAAATCCGACATTTCTAATTCTCTCATACAGACTTCATTATGATCCTTAATATTGGACACTCGCTTCGGTCGACAGTGTTCTTGAACTCGAGTACAGAGATGACTGGAAGTCTCTCCAATGTATGTGGCATTACACCCATTACACGTGAATTGATAAACGAGATCCGAACACAATCCAACCGGCGTTTGAGATTTACTAACAAATATACTACATACTTTGCACGATTTTGAAACAGTTCTATAATTCAATTTACCCAACTGTTTACCTATCTTTGTTTTGAAATCTTTATATCCTTCAGAATACGGCAATACCATCGTATATTTTGACTCATCTTGTTTGTTAGTATACTCAGATTCACTACATCATTCGACATATCAGTCCATTTACATTCATTTATACTACGATCCTTAGCATTATTCATACATTTATCAGCAATCTCTTTCAACGTGGAAAGAATGAAAACCCGAAGAATAAACACGATGGAAAAAGCGGAAGATAATAAGTGGCAAAAAGATAATACATAAATAGAACAAATAAAAAAAGAAATAGCACAGAGTTCAAGTTGGAAATTTATACTGGTAGACAACGTGGTGAAAACTATAGAGGGTAAGATATGGATACTTAGAGAAAAAAGACAAGAAATAATAAAGAGTATGCATATTTTGCTATCACACGCAGGAGCAGAAAAGGTGACAAAATATTTAGCGGACAATTACGATATGGGAGACATAAAAGAATCAGTTAAAGAAACAATTGGACAATGCGAGGCATGTCAAAGAACGAAAGTTGTGACAACAAAGATGAAGGAAGAGACAATAAAGCTGACAGCAGAGGAGCCGTGGGAAAAGTGTACATTGATGTTTGTGGCCCATTACAGAAAACATTCAGAAAGAAAAGATATATAGTCGCAATGATTGATCAATTTAGTAGATATATCTCTGACTGCTCTCGCTAAACAGGATGAAGAAACGGTGAAAGAAACAATACTACAAAAATGGATTCTTAGATTTGGAGCATCAAAGGAAATTCACACAGATTGTGGAAAAGTATTTGAATCTAAGACGATGAAAGAGTTTACAAAATCAATGGGAATTACACTATGCTTTTCAAGTCCATATCACCATAATACAAATGGTGTGATAGAACGTCAATTCAGGACAATAAGAGACTATATAAATGCATCATTAAAAGAAAAAAGTGGACCAGATTAGGCAGAGATCATACCAGAGATTGAATTTACCATGAATGCAACATTTCAGAAATCAATTGGACGAAGTCCCGCAGAAGTAATATTTGGAAGAAAAATATCTCGAGAACAATTCCATAGTAAAGCGACAATTTCGCAAAAAGAAGATACAAGAGAAACAACGCAGACAAAGAGATCATTCAATATTGGAGATAAGGTTCTGGTAAAAGTAGAATCAAGAACGAAAAACAAGGAAAGATACAAAGGGCCATACAGAATAATGCAGAAGATCCATGATCGCCGATATCTGCTACAAAACCAAAGTGGGAAAATGCTTCAAAGAAATGTTGAAAAAATGAAGAAATTTCTTAAAGAAGGGGAATGTGAGGTGTTTTAAAATTAAAAATTAAAATAGCTTTTTAAAAAAGGAAGTTTTATTAATGAAAAATTTTAAATAAATGTTTTAAATATTGAAATATTTTGATAAATGGTTTTGAAAATATTTTATTCAACGCGGAAAATTTGTTTGGAAATTATACAATATTTCATTAAATAAATATTTGGAATTATGTCTTTAACTTTTGAACCGGATTTAAAAAACAATTTAGAATATGTTTTAGCAGCTTCTAATATTTATAATTTAAAAATTTACAGATTTTATAATGTTTTTATAATTTGTTTATATATTATCAATATAGTATAGTTATTCATCCGTCGTCAATGTAGGTAAACTGATGATGACAGTGATGTTATCGAAATATATAGTGAAAAAGATGTACGAATGGCGATTTTTATTAATAAAATCTTTACCGTGTTTATTTAAGTATTAATTTGATCCTTTAGAATTCGTTAAAAATCTAAAAATCCAAAAAACTTTATTGATATTCAATGAATCATATAGAATAAATTTTAGATTTTATAAACAGGATTTTTAAAAAAAATTTATTTTTATCAAATATTAAATAAATAAAAACTAAAAATTTTAGAGTTACACGAATAATTTCTAATAGTTAAAAAATATTATTTTAAAATATAAATTAATTAATTTTTATAGAACAAATAATTTATAGTTTATACCACTAACATGTGACAATATGGATAAGAGACACGGAATATTGAGATATATAGATATATATAGGTAGTAAATCATTCAACTAAATTATGAACGGGAAAACATTCTTTTTGTCTAAATTTTAGCCCATTAAACGCATGCATACGTGTGAGAGAACAAGTCCCCATAATGATATCAGTTTAATGGCTGATTTGCTCAAATATATTATTCAGTTTATCAGTAACAAATATAATGGTTTTCATAACGACAACCCATTACCAAATGAGAATAATGTACTGAAAGAACCAATTTAAAGCTAACCGTACAAAAGGACTATGGAAATTATAATAAGATTTCAAATATTTTTATTGAAATTGTCCAATATTTATTCATATTGATTTATTCATATACAACTTCATTTTATTTTATAATGAAACCAGTAAACATTTATTTTTCATCAGTAGATTAAAAATTTCTTAAAAATTACAAAATCTATACAAAAATTAATTTACCAATTATTAATATAATTAATTTTATTAAATAGTAATAAGATTTATATTCTACTGGCTGGGGTACCCGGCATTGCACGATTTAAAAAACAGTAAACATTCAAAATAAAGAAATTTACTTCAATTCATTCATTTAAAAAAATAATTTAAAAAATACATAAAAATTTAATTAAAATTAGAGTACATGTAATTTATATATCACTTATGATAAAGCTTGTCGATAGACTATATTTTTGGTTTTTTCTTCTAGTGCAAAAAAACAGCATCTGACCTGTCCCGAGTCAAATGAGGGTCACGTGCAAAATTTCAGCACACTAGGTGATAAAATTATCTTTATATATTAGATTATTGACCTAACAGTCTTCTACCAAACAACATGCATAGGCATTAAAAATAAATACTATTCGTTAAAAGCGCATTATTTGTTTAACATTCTAAATATAATTTTTAACTTAAAATTGAAATGAAGCAAAAGTCATAATTATTTGGTATGAAAAAGCAATCATTTTGCATGTAAAAAAAAACTTTTTATTATCCATTTATTTATAATTTATACAATTGTAAATTACATGAACATTTGTGATAATAATAAAAATAATAAAGAGGGTAAAATGAATCTAACACTTAAAATATTATGATTTCATAATATGTACTTTAGAAATTGGGTCAGGTAGGACTGTGTTACTACTCATGATGAGCCAAAAATAACCTCAGAAAATTTAACCTACGCTTCTTGTTTAAATTCAAATTTGATTACATTCGGTTTTCACTCGTAATTTTGCTTTTATATTGGAAAATATTTGTGATAATTGTGTTTTATTGTACGCCATGATAATTCAGTTTTATTCCAAATATATAAACAAAGATTCTTTAATTAATTTTTTTTGTTTTTGTTACAAATAAATTAACTTTTCTTCATTCCTACTCTGATGAAGATGTATAAATTTGTGAATATATAAAATTATTTTATTCAATAATTGAATTTAAGTAAAAAAACTGAATAAAAGATAATGTTATTAAATAATTTCTATTTTTACTATACAAAATTCCACATTTTTCTAAAAATCAAACTGACTTTATAAATAGTATAATTATTATCATTTAACCTATATCATATTTTTACAATAAATGTATAACTATGCCGTCTCTTGCATAAAGAAATAATGAAAATTCAAAGAAAAATATTTCTTTTGATGTAAAAATATGTACTAATTATAATTGAAAAGTATAAATAATAATAATAATAATAATAATAATAATAATAATAATAATAATAATAATAATAATAATAATAATAATAATAATAATAATAATAATAATAATAATAATAATAATAATAATAATAATAATAATAATAATAATAATAATAATAATAATAATAATAATAATAATAATAATAGACAATATATAAATTTAACAAATTAACACTAATCTGATATCAATAAAATGAATAAATTGTATTCAAAAATATATATTATTGATAAAGCGAGAAAATTAATTACTCAAAACTAGCAAATAAAGATAAGACTGGATAAATATTTAATGAGTGACTTGAAAAACGGCCAATTAAAGAAATTAATTGAAAAATTTGATTTTCGAATAAATGAGTATAAACCGAATCAAAAAAATATAAAATTCAGTTGTTATAAGTAAAGGAAATTGAAAAATAGAGAAATTAGCTTTATAATGGAACTGACATTTTCAAATTAATAAATTTACACGTCAAAAAAATTAACTGAAATCAATGAATCGCAATTAATCGATAGAAAAGAAAAACTTTAAAATGTGAAGATTGTGAGAAAATTTTGATTCTGAAATTTGTTACTTGTTCGGCATAAAAGCGAATTTTATGAATCTCTTAATAAAATATTTGTTCAATAACCATTTTTAGAAAAAGGTTTATATTTAAAATGAGAATACAACAAAAGCAGGTTATCATGATCTATCTTGGTCAATATCAGTTATTGCACCGCTGAATTATGAGGGAAGATGGATTTTCTATTAATATGGTGGTATATATGAAATGTGGTTAAATTGTTTTGTTGTCATGAAATTTTGACATCCTTTTTAAAATATGCTTTGTCTAAATCTGAATTTAACGAAACTTTAAATGTATTTAGTTTTAATAAAGTTTAGATGGAATTTCCAAAATGTTTTTATTTTATTATGTTTCATCGAGATTTTATTTATTATTTATTAATTTTTATTTAACACATTTTGATTAATACTTTGAAATATTTTTTTAAATAAACAAATTAATTAATTAAAAAAATCTTTTTTAAATTTAATTTAAATAGTTAATTAATTTTCAATTTATTGTCAAAAGATTGTCGACCGAATAGATTGACCAATCGATAATAAATACAATAGACCTGAATGAGTAAAATAGGTATGTCTGATTTTAAAATTTTATTAATTTATGAAGGTGTGCTGGTATTAGAAGCTGCTAGAACATTTTCTAAATTATTTTTTAAATCAGGTTCAAAAGATAACGTCATAATTCCAAGTATTTATTTAATGAAATATTGTATAATTTTCAAAAAAATTTTCAGCCTCGAATAAAATATTTTTTATTATTAAAAAAAAATAAAAAAAAATAAAAACAATTTATTAAAATTTCAATATTTAAAATATTTATTTAAAAATTATTTAATTTCTTTTAAAAATCTTATTTATTTAAAATTTATCTTAAAGAATCTCTTTGATTTAAAATTTATTTTAATAGTCCATTATTTATCATTTAAAATTATCATAATAAATCATTGAAACATTCAATTCTCAGCTGAAAACATCTCAAAGTTGGTAAAATCATTGTATCCGAAAATTAAAGTATAAAATGCTGTGAACACTTGAGTTTTGAATATTTTAAAATAGTTTAAATTTTTTAACAATGGGTATATGAATTGATTTTATTTTTAAATGAATGAAATGAACTATCTGAAAGAGATCGACAACGCTTTTAACTAGGAAGATATTAAAGTTATAAAACGTGTAGTTGTATTCAAGCCATTTTTTAACAGCCTGGACTTTTCCAAATACCATCTCTCCAATATGATCGCTATTGATGAAACTACGATATTTATGAGTCAAGGAAATCAAACTACCACAACATCGACCACAGCAAAGCCTCGTCAGTTACACCAGAAACCGCTAAGATACTTTTCTATGATGGTAGTTGGTGTGTACACCAATTATGGGTAAATCACCCATTATACGAAAATGAATTTTAATTTATGTAATTTATTTTAGCCTTTTTAGAAATGGCTTTCAAGTAAGACCTATAATTTTAAGTAAATTTATATGCTTGAATTTTGACTTTATATATTTACGAGATCATTATTCAAGTTCTTAAATATTACCTCTAGTCAACATTTGTATTATAATTTATTTTTAATTACTTTTTCAGCTTTTTAACGATTTTATGCTTGCTGAAACACTTTTTTTCAATATATTAAATTTTATATATTAGATTATATATTTAAATTCTCGAGTGTAATTTTGATTCAATAACATTAATAAAAAAAATTCAATTTTTCAAATTTAATAGACAACAACATGTCTTTCGAACTACCAGCAACAGCATAATTTATAACATTTCAGCAGCAACAACCAAAAAACATAATCAGCGAACAACATGCAACACAATTCATATCAACTGATGGATGTAATCGCAAATAACTATAAAGATCCTATGACCGAAGCCGTAGGAATTAATAAAATTTTGTTCTATGATAAATTTTACATTCATCTATTTCTCCGATCATTAGCTTTCTGTGAAGGTAGCTACCTCACTACAGGAATTATTTCAATTTAATGTAAGTTAGATAAATTTTGAATTATAATTAATTAAAGAAAGTTTTTATTGAAATATCTGAAATTCTAAGGAATAATTAACGTAATTTTCACTTAACAATAAATCTTAAGGTGATATTTCGTCATTTTCACGACAACTTAACGTAGTTTCTTGATAAATAGATTTTAAAAAATTTTCAACAATCTTTTTTCACCTCAAAGTTGTTTGAAATAAAGTTATTATAGAAACGATTCTAAGTGGCGCGTTTCTATGTAACGAAAGTTTGCATGTATTTTTTAGTATGTGTTGTGTTTGTGTGCTGTATTTAATTTTTATACCACTTTCGATTTCTATAGTGTAAAGCGTATCTTATGACACTATAAATGAGAACATCAGCGTAACATCAAAGTGAGTTTGTATGTTTGTATAATATAATATTATTGATTTTTTTTCTTATATTATAGGAAGCGAATTTTCATCGGGTTTTGGAATAAAATTCCATCCACTGGTTACGAAAGTGCATGTGTTAGCTGTATTTTAGCCATTCATCTGGATAGAAATAAGTCCTGACTATAATTATCACTAGACAGGAAAGTTAAGTCAAAATTGCTTAAGAAATTATGTTCATTTTGTACACAGAAAGTTATAATGAAATTAGTCGATTTAATGCTGCCACTTCCGTTGTAAGGTAGTCAAATAGGTCTACTAGTCCGCGATTCAGCAAGTACTGTGTGCGCTAAAGACATTTGGAACTTTCTTGAAAAGGTAAGAATGAATCAATTAATGATTCCGACAAGAATGATTGCCTATCTCTAAACTCTTGATTAGGCAATATACATGCCGTTCAAGTATAATTTATGCATGGAAATCAACGAATACATTAAAAATAGAATGTAAAGAAATCAGTATATCAACTTTGGTAAGCCAAGGCAGCCAGAAGTTGTGAATTGGGTGAAGAATTCGTGGGATATAATGTGATGACATAGGTCATTGACATTTGTGTTATCAATGTACTACGAGCAGGCTAAGTGGACAGGATGTGTGCATTTAAGGAGTTCTATAGTTGGGCATATAAGATAAGGACCAACAGGAAATAGAGATGCAAGAAATGCAGCGTAAAGTTCTATGATCGATGATTTATGACAATGTTCTAGAAGATGATGACATGAATGTATTTGAAAAAGGGTTTTGTTATATATGAAAAATAAGACATCCTCTCCAAATAAACTCTAAAACGTATTTTAAACTTGCCAATGACAGAATCAAGGTTCTTGGAATACACGGGATGTTTTGGATAATAATTAGAAATGTCGAGTGCTGACAAAAGACTATCTTACTTACAATTTCGAATTTAAAAAAGAAAGAGCTGGCATCATCAGTAACAATACTAATTTTGCAGTTGAATTCGTTGCGATATTTTTGTGGTACCTCGTAAGTTCAGATATATCTAGCGCAATATCAATTTTTATATATCAATATTGAAACCATTTGTGTATCTGTTTATATAACTAGGTAAGTATAAACTTTTGTTTTAAATTTCATTCTTTAAAATAATTTAGATTTTAGAAAATTTCTATATAGCAAATTTATTCGATTTTATTTCTTTGGGTGAGTAATGAAACTATACGTTATACAAACTTAACCGTTACGCTGCTGAAGTGGTTGGAGACATACTACGCATCAATTTATTGACTCTCCGCAGTCTAACGGTTAAATAATCTTTTTAAATATCAACTTTCAATTTTTAGATGGAATGTTAAAATTTTAAAGTGTGTATGTATATCAATGTTAACAATGATTACTGATGACTAGAAATGGAGAATTATTTTATTACACAAACAAAATTAAACAATTCATTTTATTTGACAGTTATAACAAATGCAAAAATTTTGGCAGTCTGTGAATTTGGGTTAATTCATTAACACAGTATCCTAAAAGATAATCGTTTTTTGAGTTTTATTCTAATAAATTACCATGCAAAACTTTTCTTTGTGTTTAACTACATTTATTTCATCGATAATAGTATTCATATGTTAATTCAAATTGTTGAAACTGCTGTTATGAAAAATATTTTTTTATACAAAACTAAGTTTATGGGCATTTAACTCAATGGGAACGCACAAACAAGCGACGAATTAAATGTTTGAATTAAATTATTGGTAAAAATATATATTATTAAATAATTTTGTAATTGTAAGTTCATTAAATATACGATGATGCAAAAAAAATAATACTTGGCAATTATGGGAAATGTTAATAAATTTTATAAAACTAAAATACATACATTTAAATTCAATTCAAGATTTTTCCATTGGCAAAATCGAGTAAATTTCTCACTAAAAATTCAAGATAGAAATTTGTCCAAAAAAAATTTTAAACTGACCTTATAACAAACCCATCAAAAAGTTCTTCTTTCAAATATGCTTTAATTTCTTCTAAATATGGCTAAAAAATAAATTTAAATTTAAACGTGAAATAAAATATTAGGAAATATAACTAACTAATGAATATAAAGTTATTTCAAAGTAGACCTTTTCTGATCATTTATTTAGTTTATTTATTTATGCCTTTTCCAAATTTTTAATTTTTTTAAAATTTTTTTAATGAAAATTAATTTATAAAATCCGTAATAAATTTATATACAGGTAACCCTCGATTAACACGGTACTTGAATAACACGATTTCGCTTTAACACGGTTAAAATATCGCGGCACACCCTTGTCTAACACGATATTTTTTAGCACGGTTTTGATTTTACACGGCTTCAAAATTGATGAAAACCCTTAATTAACACGGTTTCAAAATTCAAATTTGTACAATCTTAGTTGACTTTTTTATGTACATATACGTATATAAATAAATATATGTAATGTAATGTACATTTTCAAATTTGTACAATCTTAGTTGGCTTGTTTTTTTAAATATGTATACATATGTAATGTACGTTTTCAAATTTTCTCAATCGCAGTAACTGTTTTTTATGTTTGTATATTTTATGTCCAAGCCATTCAAGTCATACATTACTGATTTCTTGTAGTGAAAAGAAGCCCTTTAAAGAAGTGATTTTTAAAAAATAAAAATTGATTTTTAATAAATAAAAGTGAAAAGAAGTGATTTCTAAAAAATAAAAATTGTCAGAATTAAGTATATTTAAATTTTAAATCATTTAAAATCAGTTCAGTTAAGATACATTTAAAACCAATAAGATTTTATAGTGGTCGAGCAGTATTGGATGAATATCGTGCTATTGTCGATTTAGCTCATTCCTTAGGCGGAGAAGGATTTGAAGATTTGGCCATTCGGGATGTGAAAGAATTGCTAGCCGAACCAAATTTGGGAGAAGAGGAGTTAGAGGCGATGGTCAACGAAACTTATACGGATTTACCAAGCTCAGACACTGATACTGAGAGTGATGCCACAGAGCAATACTTCACACTCAAATCATTAAGAGAAGGATTTGAGATGGCTAAAAAATTAGAAAACCATTTCCTTGACAATGATACGTCAATGGACCGTAGTCTGAAAATTCAACGAGAGATAGAAAAATGCTTAGCTTCTTACCGAGAAGTCGAGAAAGAACTTAAAAAATATCAAAAACAGGCTCTTCTCACTGATTTTATAACCATAATCCAGAAACCACAAGCGACTAATGAAGTGCCAGAAAATTATTCAAGTGATGAAGAAGCACCAGTAAAAATTATTCAGCCACACATTACATATTTTTTCAGAGATTTTGAGAGTGATGATGAAGTTGAAAGTGATTATGATGGAATTTGTTAACCTTATCTATGGTCAATTTAAATTATGCCATATTTTATTTTGATATTTATGATATTTATTTTCAATCTTCTGTTTTTGTACTGGATGCATGAAAATAATAAAAACTATCAAAAACATAAATCATTTTTTAAATTTTTTGGAACCAAACCCCATGAATTGTATTAATTGTTAGTCTCAATTAACACGGTTTTAATTAGCACGGAGTATTCTTGGAACCAAACTACCGTGTTAATCGAGGGTTACATGTATTAAAAAGTAGTTTAAATTTCATTATTCACATATAAATGAGAATTGTGCAAAAAATATCTTATTTCCAAGCTGTATTGATTATTATTAACATATTGCCATGAACTTGAATGAATAAATGCTATGAAGGATTTTTAGTTAAACTTAATGTGGTCTTAATATCTTCATACGCCGTGCATCTTTCCGCGGCTTGCCAGAGACTAATCATTAAATTCAACTCTTCGACGGTATCCTTTTCAATGACGCTGTGGAATAATGTTGGAATAAAATTTTTATAAATGGACGAGCGTCAAAATACAAAGAAAATTGCATTTCCAAATTTCTATTTCACAAAACCATTGGTGAATAAATTTTTATTGGAAATCTGTTTCATATTTTTAGCAGCTCTTTTTTCTTACGGAGGAAGTGGAACTCCACGGTTTTTCGAGACGTTGTTTATGTATGTCCTTAAATATTTCATTTGCTTGGTACATTTGTTTAACAATCTTTATAAAACTCATGGTACAGCGTGAGTTTTATAATTGAGCGTTGCCAAATTATAAAAGATATTTGTTGCCAGAACGCTATGTAGGAAGTGTCTGGGGTGGATTTTTTCCTTTTCAACAAAGTCAGTCAGAATCAATCCATATTAGCTTCAAAACACAGTTAACATGAGATCATGTGGATATGTGGCACCAAAACGGACCTTCCAAACATTACATTATTCAGATTTCCGCTTTTCCAACTGTTCGCGTCTCAATTCAGCACAAGAAGACTTAAAGATGTCTCATTAACAGTGATAAGATTCCTTATAAATCTAGTTCCATATGTATGATAAATGGAAAAGTTATTAGAACATGGTGTCCGTTGATTTGCACACAATTTATGAGTAATGAACTTTAGTACAAAGCGTGGGACAACGTTAAGAAAATATAGATCCTGTAAGAATTGTCTCATTAAGTGTTTGTAGGCTTTTTCGGTATCCACCAGTTGTCTGGCTGTTACTCGACGATACCCAAGCACTATTTTCTCCCACGTTTCTATAGCGCTTTCATTTTTTGAGGACGTAATAACTTATTATCCGCCAAACAGTCAATAAATTATCTATAAAATGATGAGAAAAGTTTAAAAAGTCCATTTCTGACTGGGTTGGGCCGAATATTTTTTGGGCGCACTATCATTATTATTGATTATTATTAACATATTGCCATGAACTTGAATGAATAAATGCTATGAAGGATTTTTAGTTAAACTTAATGTGGTCTAAATATCTTCATACACCGTGCATCTTTAAAATAAAACCTAGTAACGCACAGCTTAATTGTGCTAAAGTTGCACTAAATATTATCTAACTCCGCCTATCCCGTGTATTTACTGTATAAAATAGTTTTTAGGCACACTATATTATATTTGACATATTTTATGCATATAAATGTATATACGTACAAAATGCAGAATGTATAAAAAATAAAGATAGTATAAAATTAAAACCTTGAATACTTGACTGCATAATTTTTTAGTTTTATTTGCTTGGCTTAGTTGCTCTTGAACATGATCAACAGCTTCTTTTGAAAATATCTAGAATCAGAATTGATAAAAAATATTAAAGAAATAAGTAAAACAATAAATAAATTATATTTTTAATATAATATAATATTTATATCTTATGAACTAATAAACCAAGCTCAATCTACGTCGCAAATCCGTAATAATAGCAACATGTCTTTTGAGTAAGACCAAAATCATAAAATGCCTACTAGTTGTTTATTTATAACATTTAATTTAAAAATATCTATCTATCTACTAGTTTTTATTAATTTATAACAATAGTAATTATTTTTAAAAGAAAAAAAACATTTTTTAAAAACACCGTCCGAATGAGTTCAACATTGAAAATCATATTTGCACTTATCCAAATTTGAAATTGAAAACATTATGATAGAAATACTAAATAAATTAATATAAAATGAGATATTAAAATATTTGAATAGTAGAAGATTGTAATAAAAAGAAGTCAGAAAAAAATCGTCCAGGAAAAGGTAATTTGGCACGAAATGTATCATATATTGTCATCCATCGATTGCATGAAATGTAAAATAGGTAAAATACCTGATATAATAATATCAAGCCTAATGTACCTAACAAAATATAAAACAAATCATATCTTCATATAAATTGTAATTTTACAAATTTTACAAATTTGGAAAGATGCAATAGTAAAACGGTAAAATAAAATGAATTCAGTTAATATTGACAGATGTAAATAACAAACATCAGTTAGCCATATAACGTGAGAACATCAGTAGGAAAATAACTAGTAAACATTACAGAAATTTTTAAATGCTTTTCGTTTATAAAGTAACCTGTACAATAACTTGAGATTTTACACAGATCACTAATATTTGATAAAGTTATTAGTTTTATTTAACATTGTTCTATTTTAATCCTTAATATCGGGCAGGGACGTCGCGAGGGGCCTCGGACATTTAAGGGGCCCCCATTTTGATTGAAAGTATTTTAATGTAAAAAGTTAAATGTGCGAAAAAATATAATGAAAATGAAGAAATAAATAAAACCTAGTAACGCACAGCTTAATTGTGCTAAAGTTGCACTAAATATTATCTAACTAGGTCTATCCCGTGTATTTACAGTATAAAATAGTTTTTAGGCATACTTTATTATAATCAGTTGAGTTGCTCTGTGACCGAAACCGGTATTATCGGTTTTTGATGAAAACTACATCTTCGGTATTACCGGTGTTACAAAATAAAAAACCGGTAATTACCGAAATTTATTAATTTCGTTAAAAATGATATATTTTAATTATATTTCAAGTCCTATTTCTTTGCTGATTGGCATTTCATGGTCTACGTCTACATAAACACAAAACAGATGGGTGTACATTTCTAAGAAGCTTTTTTTGAGAAATAAATTGGAAAATTTTAATATTTTTTTAAAAGATATCGTCGGCTGCACAACAGATGGTGCATCAGTAATGCGCAAACTTGGATCTAATTTAAATATTATTCATCAATTATGTATGGCTCACAGTATACAATTAGCAGTTGTACAAATTTTATATAAAAAATATAAACCAACAGAAATCAACGAAATTGAAAATCAAGACCAGGAAAATATTGAAATTGAAGACCAGGAAACTATTGAATTTGAAGACGAGGAAGATATTGAAGATGACTCGGGTATTAAAATCATGTTGGACGATTTTCTAATTAATGATATTAAAGATCCTAGCGTCAATTGTCTAATTAATAAAATTAGAACGATTATAAAAATATTTAAAATTTCACCTACAAAAAATGATGAAGTTTTGCAAAAACATGTGATCGAACAGTTTGGAAAAGAAAAGTCACTATTATATGACTCAAAAACAAGATGGAATAGCTTGTTAACAACACTGGAACGATTTTATGAGCTCAAAGATTGTATTCGTAAAAGCATTATTGATTTGAAAATAGGTTTTTGCATTTATTCAGGCTGAATTAAAATTATTGCACGATATTATATCCGCTTTGCAGCCAGTAAAAGTTGCTTTGCGGATCAGATATTATTTTACTTTCTGCAGATGTTGTATTAATATTCATGTTAGATGAATTAACTGCATTGAACAGCGCATTAAGCATCAAATTAAAAAGTGAACTTGTTTACAGAATACAAGAAAGAAGAACAATTTATTCGAAAGTTTTTCAATTTCTACACAACCCAGAACAACAAAATCACAACGATCACAGCATATTTAAATTACCTTCGAAAACAACGATAACCAAATTAATAATAGAATTGATAGAGAAATTAAATTTATATGAAGAGGAAAATGAAAATGAAGATGATGAAAATCCTGAAGAAGTTATTTTAAATGAAGATATGCCGAGTGACAACAATTTTTGCTCATTACAAGAAAAATTATATAAAAAAATGCTTCAAAATCTTTATTATAATGTGCGAAATGAAAGAGTAAATAAAAGCTCGAATTTACAAACTACGATTCGCAAAGAAATGAAAACTTTTTGCGAGGAAAACATTCGTGGTAAACATTTAGAAATGGGAGTTGGGAGAATTAATAATAGAAGTTGAATAAAAGAAGACGGTATTACCGGTATTGCAAAAGTCGATATTTTTGGAATCCCTAGTCTCATTGATAAAGATTGACGTCATACAAGTATTTATTATTGGTAAAAATTGTGTTAAATGCACGTTGAATTCAGATTTGTAATGAGCTAAATATTTGTTACAAGATTATAATAGAAAGAGTAATGTTTTGAACGAATGCAAATTAAAACATTTTATTTATGCTATCATCTACATCACTTCCATCGGAGTCGGATTCCATTGCGCCACCGGCCGCAGATCTCAAGGAGACCATGATACCGATGAAAGTAATACGCAACAAGAAGTGAGTGGCTGAAAGGAAAACCCACAACAAGTAGTTGAAGTCACTACGTTTTCCAAAACAAAAAGGAATGCACATGGCTCAGATAGTGTCGTTGATTGTTATCAGCAAGCTTTACATACGGCTGAAAATATTCCCCAAGGAGTCCAAGTTGTGCCATTAGAAGTTACTACTCCTGGTTTATGACCCTATATCCTGGCCAGAAAATATATCAGATGCTTTGCGTATTGACACTGTGAAACTTGGAATTGTACAGGTAAAATATTACAAATTTCCCAAACGACCTACAGCAAAAGAAAACCGCAGATTCAATCCAGACTTCTATTCAATAGACCACAAGTCAATGGACCACATGCAGCAAATGATGAACTGGAAGGAGCTTGGATTACCCTTAAAACCTGTTCAACTCTTGAAAAGCAAGTGCTAGCTCTAGTGGAAAAAGACAGAGCTCATTACCTCTCCGTGTAAAAACGCATCATAGCAGTTGTATAGTTTTTAGTAGATAGGAATATGGCCTTTCATGGGAATTCCTATAGGATCTACGTGCATAGTAACGGAAATTTTCTTGATGAAGTGCAATTACTTGCAAAGTTCGAACCCATAATGGCAGAACAGTTACGACGCATTCAGAATTCTGATTACCTGAAACCTGAAAGTCAAAAAAGCATGTTGAAAGGGATTACAAATCGAGTAAAAACTGTAAAATACTACAGTATTATACTTGATTGTACTACAGATATAAGCCATCAGAAATATTCATTCGTTTCATGGAACTTCAAAAGGACAAGGCCGCGATTAAAGAGTACTTTGTGGGGTTTCAGAAAGTAACTGACACAAGTGGATCCGGACTTTTTGAGTCACTCTCAGAGAATCTCGCTCAGTTGGGACTGGATCTGACGGATTGCATTGGCCAACCTTATAATAATGGCAGCAAAATGAAGGGAAAATATTCCGGTGTTCAAGCACGACTTCTAAAGATGAACTCGCGAGCATTCTAAGTGCTTTGTAGCAATCACAGTCTCAACCTTGTTGTCTGCGATGCAGCAGGCTCTTCGATAGCGCTATCACTTTCTTTGGCTACTTGCAGCGAGTTTATTCAACTTTTTCGGCGTCAACTTCTAGATGGAACGCGTTGAAAGAGTTCTGCTGTAAAATATCCATCAGACACTGATTGAAAAACCAAATTTCAAGTATTAAAGCGCTTCGATCTCAAACCAAGGACATCCACAC
Source organism: Schmidtea polychroa (assembly GCA_959609185.1). Lineage (NCBI taxonomy): Eukaryota > Metazoa > Platyhelminthes > Tricladida > Dugesiidae > Schmidtea > Schmidtea polychroa. Next base: position 132,464 of record CAUHTR010000290.1, read on the forward strand.
AGCGCTGTTAAGCATTCGCGATACTACAAAGATAAAGATTCCAAAGCGTACTCTGAGGCGAACGCATTAGCAGAGGAAATTGCTTCGTGGCACGATCTGCAACTTAGATGTCTGTAAAAAAGTAAGATATGTTCAAGCACCAATTATAGTACCACAAGGTAAACTATCGCTTTCTCTTCTCAAACATAAACACGTTATTCACCACTAATAACTATTGATGGAATCCTCAATACAGATTAACAGCCTATATCGAACGAGAACGTTATTCCAAAAAACCTGCTGATAACAGAGAATCATAAAATAACATCGAGAATACCAAATCATCCATCAAACATTGGAGGGACAAATATACCATTACCAAACTCCAATAACTTCAACGATATCTATTATGTTGATTCTAAAGGAAGAATATCATGTAGAGCCCAATGGAAAAACTCGGATGATTGTTATAACTTTAATTGTGTTTTTGACACTGAAATACTTGCCAACCATACTAAACAGGTCCATGGTATAGATATTGATGATCAAACAACTATAATATGTCATCAATGTCGGAAAAATAGATCAGATAAACATGTCCATATAGTATACACCAATTATTCTTAAAAATATCGTGAATCATCTAAATTTGCCAAGGCACAATATACAAGTATCAAAGAGTTACATATAAATAAGTTCAACAAGATACTTCAGGAAGAAAACATGCAAATTGACGTCGCCCAGACGCTTATCAGACCCACATAAAGCTTGCTACAGAGCTATCGCGAAAGCGACCTTTTCTTCTCATCAGCAGTTGATGCGGCAGATTGAAACATTAAATAACGTGAAAAATGAAACTTTTCTTCATTATTATTTGTTTTAGCTTTTAAGTAAGCATTGACAATAAACCAATATAAACTTTGAATTAAGGGGTCACAATAGTGGCAAGTTGCAGGGGGACACCAAGCGTCACGCGACGGCTATGATATCGAAACCAAAGTTTTTGATGTTACCATCATTAATAAAATTAAATAGCTAAAATTTCAGAAAAAACACGATTAAATAAAATGTTTGAAAAATATTTCATTTTAAATTAAAATCAATTCTGACACATTTATAATAAGTATTACAGAATATGGTTTAGGACAGCAGTAAACTTGAGAAAATCGACACGTGAACGCACTTCAAAATATAATAATTTTCAAAAATATAATTTTTATTTATATATATGTATGAACTTTTAGCACTGTTCACAAATAACTGCACTTGGGAATATTTATGTCATTCAACTTGGAGTGTGAAAATTGCATAGAATAAGGGATTAATTATTAAAAATCCGATGACATAAAAATATAAACAATAGCATTTCAAGAATTTCTTATTTTATATTTATACAAAAATGTAAGAAAAGAATTATCATGATTTAAAATTTAAAATTGTCCAATTTAATAATTTAATAATTATTTAATTTAACAACAACCATATATATATATATATATATATATATATATAAAATTTATGAAAAACTATTTAAAAACATTTAAAACAATGTATTCACTGCATTTTGCACGTTACTTTTCGGATCCAATTATTTTATCAATAACGCTTCACAAATTACAAAAGCCTTCAGTCTATAATGCTCCCGAGATCGAATACAGAAATGACGGGATGTCTTTTTAATGTATGTGACATTACACCCATTACATTCAAATTGATAAACGAGATCAGAATACAATCCAACCGGAGTTTTAGGCTTATTAATAAAAATATTGCGTACCTTACATGAAATTGACACAATCCTCAACTACTTACTTATCTTTCTTTTATAATCTGTAAAACCTTCTGAGTACGAGAATACCAAGACAAATTTATGCACATCATCATCCTTGCACTTGCTATTTAATAAATTTAACTCATCAAAATCATCCATACTAACAGAATCACACCCAGATTTTCTCAAACATGGATCCTAGGGTTTTTAATAAATTTATCAACTGTCTCTTTTGCCATAATTAATAAAAATGATTTCTTCTTCATTAATTAAAATTCATAATTAAAATCATTAAGTTATAAAATAATATTTAAAAACTAAAAGAATTAACTCTTTTAATTATTAAAATATTGAATTTCTAAATTTCTGATATTTTTCAAGAAATACTAACTCAAAAATTTCTACGGGAAATGGGTGTTAAAATTTCAATGATGTTAGCTTTTAGTAAAAATATGTTTAATGTATAAATGAATAAAAATTACAAATTAAAAAAACCCACATCAATTAAACTACAAGCCTACGATAAACTGTAATCTTTATTAGTTTCTATATCCTTTATGTTTTTATTACCAATAATGAACTCTAAATAATTCTAGATAACTTTATTTATTGCAATTCAGTATTATTTAAATTTGAACAAATTTTACTAAATATTAATTTTTTAAAATCCGAAATTCTCAGTTTCCATTTGTTATGTCATTCTAGGCGAAGTTTGCTTTTATCCAAATACAAGGAATATAATGATTAGGTGCTTATTGCGACTATTTGAGTTATAAAATAAGACAATAATTTAAAACTGAAAGTCATATCTTGCTAAATAATTTTTATTAAAAAAAAACCTTATTAACATATGCTGCGAGAATATATTCGCTAGAAGTTTAAGTAAATGTTTACAAAAACATCAAAATGAACGATTTAGAAATATTGATGAGTCTTTACTAAACAATCCTACTCAATCAGACAAATAATTCGAATAATTCAATTCAGAAATAATCAGACAAGAACAATAATTCGATGCTGACATGAAATTAGTAAGAATCATAAAGTATGATGAAATCCATTTAAAATCCTTATTGCACTGAATTTCGACATATGTTAAAAAATGGAATTTACTATCTCAAATTAAATCAAAACGATGTGGGAAGTCCCAGCAAACCCTCCAGTTCGAAATTGAAATAAGTTATTCGTAGTAACAAGATACTCCAGTGTATCCGATGATTTATAAATGATTTGCTTCATTTCGAGCTATTAAATTCACGCCAGACTGTCGCTAAAGAAAGTTACGATAAATATTTGAGGCATTTGAATAAGGAAATAGATTGAAAAGAAAATTTTAATAAATCTGCATTACCAAGCACTGAGAAAATAATATGATAATTTTCTAAATAAAGAAAAAATAAAATATTTTATAATTTCTGAGAATATCTTTATGATAATTATTCAATCAGTTGGTGCCTTACATAAAATACCAATTTTTCTAGAAATTTGATTTTCATTATTTCATTAGAAAAGAAAAATTTAATCAAATGTTAATATATAAGAAAATTTTACTTTAAAAAAACTATTGGAATAAAATTTCTTTTTGTTTTGAAATAAAGAACGTTAATCAAATTTAATAAAATTCTTCTTTTACTCATCACTTGAAAATGACTAGTGGTTTTTAAATTTCTGTATATTTATTTTTCTATGTAAAGTGCCGATTTAATAATGAAAGAAATTACTTCAACTGAATTTACTGTTTGTTTTATTGATAAGCATCAGTAAAATATTTTTGTTAACTTATTTTCCAAGGAAAAAATGTCTTAAGCTTAAAAACTTAAAGCAGGCCGGTACTTCCGTGTTATTTTACCCCCAAAAATTAAATTAAAAAAGAACACATATAATTATTATATTTATTTTCTATATCACAGTTACAAACTCAGCAAATGTTTGTAAAGAGTTTGTAAATGGTCATCCAGGTGGCCAGAAAACCACAATGTCATTGAGAATAGTGTCGAACACATCGGCACTGTTGCTTAGAATACGTTTGCGCCACATAAACTCACATAATCACAAAAATTTCAGATAGCCTTAATAAATCCATGTTCAATAACATCATCAATAATGTATTCTCTCATTTTTTATATTGTTATTTTAATTGTATTTTATAATTTAATTTTATAATTTAATTTTTGGCGGTAATATAACACGGAAGTACCAGCAAGCCTAGTTTAATTAAGATATTGGTAATATCTGACATATAAAAATATATTCACTATTGGAAACAAATTTAACTATGTATTTAAACATTAAAACTGTTATAAAATAGAATAGAAAAAACTATCGAAATCCATTTATTTAAAAATATCAAAAAATTAATTAAAATTTTATTCAAAAAACATTAAAGTTTTGAAATATGATTGAAAAACAAAAAGCACGTAAAGTTAAAACAAAAAAAATTATCGGATTATAAAAATATTTTTACGTCGACTTTTTGAAAGATACATAAATGAAAAGACAAGTGTCAAATTGTTATTGAGAATATGCAAAATAAATGTTAATTAATGTATAAAATAAATTAAAATAAGAATCCACGATAAATAAGAGATTTTTTAATTGACAAACTTCTTGTTATTACAATTCAATAAATTTATTAAAAGTCAATGCTAATTTAATAAAATGACGCATACAATTTTGGGAAATAATTGTGAAACTATTCTGGCACGAATTAAATAAAATTAGTTTAAAAAAAAATTAAATAGTTTGTGAGTTTAATAATATAGTTTCTTAATTCTTGGATTCTATTGTTGAAATGTGTCCATCTACAATTAACCATTTGCACTGGAATGATGTGTTATACATGTCAACTGCTATCTGTATGAAATGTTAATATGACATGATCTTGTAAAGTTTGGGATGAATATAAATTTGGAGGGTTAAAGATTTTATTTCAGTGAGTAATATTTTAGTAAAGTTGCTTTTAAATATTTCAGGTGTTTATTATTTGAAGGCATGTTTCAATAAATGTTACAACAAATATAGATGATCGAATTTTTTGTTAATTGAAAAATGTTTGAAAATGATCGATTAGCTTATATCAAAAATGGGTTCATGAAGCACCCAATCATTTTTAAATTTTACCCAGGAGTCCAACAGGATCCTGGATACAGTGAAATCGTTTAATAAAGTGTATAGAATTGTGAAGGAAACGAGATCTATAATTATGGAATTATGATATTAAATAAAAAAATGGATTATGAAACGAATGTTTATGTTGATAAATTGAACCGGATTTGAAAAGAATTGAACTTTATTCGTTATGTCAGAGTTGTCAAGTTCGATTTCACGTCAATCAATGAGCTGAGAAGATGAATATGCTTATCCATTGTTGAATAAAACTTATAGTATTAAAAGCCTAAATTTCAATTATGACATTAACACTACTTCGGTTCAGTTATTTGAAAATGCAGATCTATGTAAATCGTCGTAGAGATGTAGAATATGCAATAAATTAACAGCATTCAAATCACTGCTATGCAGAAATTCATCAGTCAAGCCACAACAATTTATATATAGTTGTGTTTCAGGGGTCTGTTGTATCCCATTATATTCATTGTATTTTTCATTTAAATTTCAACGAATCACATAAATTACAGATTACAGTACTAACCCCAGACAGAAAACATTTTGTGTGTACTTATTTAGGCTCTCAGTGGTCATATAACATATAAAACACAATTTTATTAAATTCTCCTTTGAAAACTTTGCTTATTTCATTATTACCATAAGGTTCTGCAAATTTTAGTAATCACTGAATAATATTTTGAATTGTTATTACTTGTCTACTAAATATGAAGTAATTATTTCTTCTAAAATACTAATCTGAATTTTTAACTGTAGATTCATTTGCTTAATTAATTTCATTAAAATAAATTTAATTACTATTTTAACGATAAAAATATACATATTATTCATCAAGTCACAATTAAATAATATTTGCAGTTAAATAAAGTTAATGAAAAAAACTATTACCAATATCCATCCAACTTAATTGAATGGACGAATATTTTCTATCATAAAAACAAAAGAACTGGCATTCCCTGGAGAACTAAAGTGTTCTACTGAATTATCTTAATATTTACCAACTGCATCAATTTGCTATCAATTCAAGAAGTTACATTTCCTCATCGAAATTGAGAAAACATTTTATTTAATTAAAAATAAACTTTAATGTGATTTAAAAATTTTTGAAGGAAAAATTTTAATTAATAATTAAATTACCATTTAATTGCTATATAATATATAGTATATATTGTCAATTATTCATCTGGAATTTTTCATCCTTACTCCAATGTTAAATAAAATATTGTTACTTTACTCTTATAAACTGAAACTCTTTCGGAAATTTACTTTAAAGATGATGACAAGATCTTTTCTAAGAGTCGAACAGTGAAAATTGAATAAATTATAAGATAAAATATCTCTAAAACATCCGATACTAAAACAATTAAAAATAGTATAATAATTTAAATATTAAAAAGTTGATTAAAAATGTAAAATTTAAAAAGTAATCGATTATTAAAAAAACGGTTTTAAAATGTAATGGAAAAGGTCAAAAAGTTTATTAAAGATTGAAAATATAAAATATTTTTAAATAAAGAATTTTATGAAGTTTATTTTGAATAGTTTACTGAATTTGTTTGCATGAATTTGATAATATTAGAATTTAAATCTTGGAAAATTTGATTTAATACTTTAAATTAATGAAGCCAGAAATTTATTTATTGAAATAAATCTTATTTAAAAATTTAATATTTATTATTTAAGGATTTACTGAATGCAATGTTATTGAAACTAACTTAAACATTGAAAGTTAAACGATTTTGTAAACAATTAAACTATGTTAAAAGAACTGACTTTTGATTAATTGCATATTATTTAAAATTTTTGTATAAGTATTAGAAAATTATTGAATAGTAATTTTCAAACTGAAGTATAAAAATTTGAAAGGTGCAATAAACATTTTGTTGAATTAAACTACATTCTTAAACTACCATGATATGAAAAGCTTAGAATAATCTATTGCAAAAAAGAACAACTCCATATGAGTTTATATATTATCCCATGTAATCAGCGTACACGTGTTTCTACATGAAATATTGATCATTTCAATAAACCAAAACTATTTAAATTTTTTCAGAAAATGCTTAATACTGTAAATACTTGATCATTAGCGAGGTTGTACGTCGCTTGACTCAATATGGCTTGACTACAAAACTAGTAAAGTCAATAGAAAATGCAAAGATCCTTGGCCACAAAATGAAACGTGTTTGCTTCAGCCACCTGTCTTAGATCAGAGGACATAATATCGTTGCAATCGAAAGTGAAATCACTCGTCGTATGCATTTCTCTATATGCAAAAAATATAGTCAAACATTACCTGCTTGCAGCATGACCCAGAGTACATTGCAACTATGTTAAAAGAACTGAATATAGCACGAAATGAAATAACTCAATTGGAAAATAATGCGAATCAAAACTGGCGGAAGTGATCACTTACGTTAAATCAGACGATTCAGTCAAGGGAAGTTCGACGGTCACTAACCGTAATTGTGGGATTCAGTGGTGTTATGCGAGTAGACTCGTGTTATGGGTGGTGTTGGTAATAAATGTCATGGAAGATGTATCGTGACTGTGTAAAGGCGACGACTATTCCCAGAGCTGGACCCAGTGCTAAAGGGAATTAACTTGACAATCAATTGGGGGATATTAAAATAATCGGTTTGATGGCGGATTCAGCCACTGTAGAAAGCAAGTTGAAAACAATATTTAATAATGAAAGCAAAATTTCTTTTTTGTTGGAAAGTGAAAGTAATTTCTAAAGCGCTAGTTAGACGCCGTCTAGGGATCATCAAGGAGCTCACCGCAGGCGGTAGGATGTCTTTTCTGCATGTTTGGTGAAGTCAACAGAGAACCCAGAAGATCTCCTCACACTCGTTTCAGTAGATAGCTGAAGCCAGGAAAGTCTTTCGGGTATACAGAACTGTCAACTAAGAAAATAAAGTATCACCACCGCAAACACCATTTTGGCTCGATAAAACCAATCTACTTCATTCAATCGGGAAATCTGGAAACCACTCGAGAAACCATATTAGACGTCGAGAGAGTCTGTGCAGAATGCAATTCCATCGACCCATCACCAATTAAACAGAAGCTTGGGACACTGGTTGTTATGGAAAATTGGGAAAGATTGACTGTTGACGTAACATACTACGAGGAATCCATGTTTCTGACCATAGCACACTGTGGACCCAGCATACTTGGAATCTCGAGGAAAATAGACCATGAGGACACCAAAAACATTGTGAGAAATTTGGAAGAAGTATTTCGAGAAAAAGCCTCTGTATTAAAATTACTTGTGGATAATGGGTCAAGTTTCCAAGTTTCAGAGAGCTATGTTTTAAATGGAATGTGAAACTGAACTTCAGATGCGCGTATTAGTTTGCTGGAAATGGGATTGTAGAAAGAATCCGTTGGATGATAAAGTGTCACGCAGACAGAAGTTATGAAGATCTTATGGTTATCGTCTTTTGGTAAAATGCTACATCTAAAAATGACACCAGTCTGAACACAACAGGTCAGAAGAGTTGTTAAAGTATCACTTGAGATTTTATCGAGGATGAGATGAACGCCCAGTAACTTGCGAATATAAAACTAGTCAATGGGTCGTTATGAAATGCACCACTCGATGGCTCATTGAAAATCTGACAGGAGGAGCCTTGATATTATATTACCAACCTTGTAATTGAGTCATTTGTTGAAACATATTCATTACGTTTCGAATGCTCAACACGGCTGAGGAAACAAAATGAAACATCTAACATAAATCTCACTGAACTGAAAATGGGACTAAGAAGAACAAAAAAACCCCCATTGAAATAATTAACTATTTTCCCATATCAGTGATTTGTCAACTCTACTAAGAAATAAATGGTTTTCATATGATCTGTCATTTTCTATTTTGTAAAACCACAAATGAATTATTAATAAATAATAAATGAAACTCCACCTTAGTTCTAAGATTCAAAATAAATGTAATGTGGACTTTTTTGGATGTTTATTTAACATTTTAAAGAAAAGTTTTATTTTTTTAGCTAATAAAACATTTTTAAAATAAATAAATTTATTTATTTTGGCAGAACATATTTGTTCACTTAAAACAAGAAAGTGTGTAGAACGAAAATGTTAAATTTTTAAAAAGATTAAAACAATTAAATCATAAAAAATTAAAAAACTATTACTAAAAGAATTTTCAATTTACAAAATCTTTCTTAGATATTAAAATTTGAAATAATGAAATAACAAATAATCCTTGTAATAAAAAATTTTAGGAGAATTACTTCACCAAAAATAAAAAAAACACAACTGAGAAATGTCAATCAGTTTATTGAGGCTTCAATAGAATATTAAAAAATAAATTTAGAAATTTTCTTGCATAAAGATGGAGGCCAAAATATATTTAACATTTATTTTAAACAGGTTTAATGAATAAAAATTCATTTATTAAAACTCAATTATATTTCGCAAAATGTGTAAATGTAATGGAAATCGAAATAATTGTTTGATTCAAACGAAAAAAAAACGAGCAAAAATCAAGTGGTAATTTGGTCATGGTAAAAGATTGTATTAGGTAAGACGCTACCACGCTCAATGATGTTTCATTAAAGCTTTTTTAATTAAATAAATTTTGTTTAATAAACTATTAATATTTTATATTAAATTATAATTTGTTAGATGAGTACTTATATGTAAAAACGAATATGAAATTAAAAAAAAAATATTGACTACTTCTTTATCTAGATTTGAAGTGGTTTAATATTTTTGACAATATAAAAAAAATAAACTTCATTTATTTCTTACATCAATTATTTGAAATTAATCTAATTTACACTAATCTTAGATCAAAATTTATCGAAATATGAATCAAATTAAACATTCGGCAAATGCCTAATGAATATTTACTTGTCTAACTTGCTACAAACGGAAATTTTCGGTTTTTATAGAATGAATTTGAGATTTATAGAAAACAAACCATAATTTTAAAGAGGGGTTACACATTAAATTAAAGTACAAACAAAAAAAATTAAATTATAATATTATTTTGTTAAATTTTACTCAGTTATGGAAATAAAAATTATTTTAAACGGAAATACGATAGAGTCAAAGTTAGTTTCAAAATCAATGCAAATATCAAACTAATGAATAAATAAATAAATCTATTTCATAACATTATGAAAATTCGAAAGGTGTTTTTCCAATCGAATTTACGTATAAGCTAGACAAGCTTCACTTTGGGTCCACACGAATTTTGTCAATGTTAAAATATGAAGTTAGATGGCCATAATATTTCCTAATGTTTTAATAGAAATTCTTTAATAAGTATTTACTGTGCTTATTTGTTTGATTTATTTATGTATTCGTTTTCATTTTATCAAAATATTTGATGTTTAATAATTTTTTGGATATAAAATAAAATTTTTCAAAAAATTAAAATATTCCTTTTATATATTTTAAGGAAGTAAACAAATTAACTTATGTTATATTTTAATTTCAGTCGATTTCTATTGTAGTTACAAACTCGAATGTGCATTTTGGTCAAAGAAATGAAAAAAGTTTAAATTTGTGTTTCACTCATTTCAAATTTCGGCTTGGGTGTTTTTCATAATTTTATACTACAGTTAATATTAATTTCATAAAGTATGACAACTAAATTTCTCCATGAAATCTCGAAGTTTTCAATATTTAAACATTAAAAAATTTTATGAAATACCATATATTTTTCACTTAATTATTCGTTGAAAATCTATTATTAAATAAATGACAAAGTTTTATTCAATAAAAAAATTTTTTTTAAATAAATTTCAATTTCAATTTTATTACCTTTATTTTGAAATTTATTAATACAATTTATAAGCCTGCGAAAAACTATAAATGTTAATGTATCATTCAAAGTCAAACTATATTTACAACAAAAATATATCATTCTAAATTGGAAATATATCCTGATTAGAGTAATTAAGAGACATTTATAATATATTTATATTTAAACATAAAAATCAAAAAGAACAGACATTAATGATAAAATTTGAGAATTATCATATAAATATGTTATCTATTAGTCCTTAATGTGTTTAATCAATGATTAAAGCTATATTTACATTGGAAATATTCTACAAAATTATTCAAAAGGAGTTAAAAAATTTCTATCATATTATTTCTTCAACTTACTTTTGACATGTACGTTGCGTGTGTCTTCCTGAAGCCAGATCAAACTTGAGTCTCTTGAAGATAATATGCACATAAATCATGAATCTCATAAGAAATATAAACTATTTTTCATATGAAAAGTTTGTTAATAAAACTGTATTGTACAAATAGAATGAAAATAATAAATTATGCATATTTTTGTGTCAAATATTACATTCCTCAGTTATTTATTACATTTAGGGTTAAAATTTTGTTTCAATTTTAATGGTCATATTTATTATTAAGTGTAAAAATTTAATTTAATTAAAAATCAATGTTAATTCATTTTATTATTAGCATTAAAACTAACTAAAAATTGTATAATAATTGTATAATATAATTCTATTACAAGAGCATTTGTTATAAATGTATCTTATTTAATCAATTTGACAAGATTGTTGTAGAAATTAAATTTCCAATCCATTCTAATTTAAAAATTTTTATTATTATATTTTCTCCTAATTCTATTTCTAAATTTTTATGTAAATTTGCAACGGCTGCTTAATTTAAGCTATTTTTTAAATTGCTTCATTACATACTAAAATGATTAAGTTACACTATATTATATTTATTTCCTGAAATGATTTTAAGATTGCCTTTTAACAAATAAAGTTTAAGTTCACTGAGTATAACTTCTGTCAATATATAGCTCCACCTCAATGAAATTAAAAATGTTCATATTTGTCTTAATTTCTCCAATTACACTTTAAAAATGACCTTCATTAGTCAAAAACAATAGATTTCAATTGACAACTAGTGGACAATTTATCATTGATAATCATTCAATATAACATTTTCAAAATATCTGCGTGCAATATTATTTTATCACATAAGAAACCTCTTGTTGAAAAGAACTTATTAGTAAAATTAGTTTAATAAAAAATTAACAGAAGCATACAAACCTCATGATTCGTTTTTATTAAATTTGAGGAATGTTAGACTGTGGATCGAGTATTAATTGTATCCATTTAAATTAATTAAAGATTCGAAATTCAAATATTTATTCTTATTCACAATATTCAAACAAGGGAATTATTATACACCAACAATATCTTGAGTGAGAAAACATATTTCTAAAATCATTCTATTAATTTAAATTATATAATAGAATTATATTATAATTATACTTATATTTAAATTATTAATATATTTAAAATTATTATTTAAGGGTACTTATTGGGATACTTAAATATAATATTATATCCCCATAATTCCCAATCTACAAGTATTGGTTTACCCTATGTAGTTTTTAAAACTGTTGCCATTTTATGAGAGAAATTTTATGTGAATTTTATTACATGGAATTGTTTTTATGTGAATTGTCTGAAATTTTTCAAATTTAACAGACATAAAATTCTAATTTCAGTAAAACAACACGTGTTAAAACAATCGAGGAATAAATATTCCGTTAATTGAAGAACCTTTAAATTTCCAGATCTCAACCCAACGGAAAACTCTGGATACTTTCTTCAAAACCTTAACACAATCACAAAGCGCAAAAGCAGTAGTGCTAATTTTGGACTAATATTGAAACAGATACTTCGTAAAACTTGATTGATATAATATCAATGACATATTTTTATATGGCTTACAAATTCATTTACTTGAATTATACTTTCATAAATAATCCTACTTTCGACAAATTATTTTAAAATTTTATATATGATCAAAGTATATTCAATTAAATATTACACATAGGGTTTTTTAATAATACTGGAAGTCTTCAATCCCGAAATTGTTATAAAATCAACGATAGAATAAAAAATCACTTGTTTAAAATTATAAATTTGTTATAGCCAAAGGTATTTTTGAAAATTTTATCTCAAAAGGCATAATATATCAATCGTTTCATCACTATGTCGACCCCGAATTTTCGAACATATCAAACTGAAAACTAAAAACTTATTAAAAAATCAAAAACTTTTTGAAGATAGTCCTCTCTTGCACAATCACTTTCGAGTAACGACATTTTGTACCCTTGTTGGGATTTTCTAACTGATTTGAATTTTTTTTCCATTAATTGATTTATTTTCTAACTCATAGACTTCTCACTTTTATCACAAAAGAATTTTCATCATTAGATATGTCCTCAATCTCACCAGAGACATAAGCTACCCCATTAACTCCACATATTAAATTGGTCGCATACTGATGATTATATCAAATGTTTCCTCATTAATAATATTCTCAACTGCAAAATAATATTTGTCATCTTCATAATCACTGCCGCCAGACCCAAAATTATTTGTTCCTTCATCATCATTTTCATATTCCATATTTTTCATGTCATTGCTTTCATTTTCGAATTCAGCTAATTCTGAATAGATGGTTGGCTTGTTATAGAACCTAAATTATAGCTAATTGTATAGTATGGGCAAAGCATGATTGTTGATCTGTCGGTAAAATCTTTCCAAATATCTTCCATATGAACAAGCACATTCTTATCCTTTTTCATCGCTGTGGAAAATAATTTGTGATTTTCTACTGATGTTGATGAACCACAAATTTAGTTATTTATAGTAAAATTCTCTAGTTAGTTATAATACTTGTATAATATTTCAAGGAATTCGTATTTTCATGTTTTGAAATTCATCATTTGTATTCTAGTTTAAAATTATTATAGGCTCGAAATTCTAAGAATATTTTAGTAGAATCCGGGTATTCCTTTTTAGGTAATTTAAATGAGATCCCGAGATTACAAACCCTAATTACACGGTAATATATAGTTCTTATTAAAATTTCTTAGAATAATTTGTGTACATTTTCTTATAATAAATTTTCTATCTATAAATTCAATTAAATTTTATCAAAGTAAATTAGCTGCTTTGAAAGGGTTTTAAATTTTTTTTAATATTTGAGTGTACTTATGTGAATTTGTAACAATATATATTCAAGTTAACCGACATTTGATGTTTTGATATTTCTGAACTGTATTGTTTAACTTAAAAACTGACTTATATTGATAAAGAACGATATAATTCTTTAGATACATTAACAATAATCTCTTTTTGCCTAAAAACTTCTTTTTCCCATTATTGTTTTAAATATTATAAATCAGATTTTACCTTATTATACAATTATCTATTTCCCACATGTTTTAGGCCTGATTAAATTACTTTCAAATATTGACTTTGAATGAGGTAATCAGTAAATACTGACTCGTTTTCAATATTTTTGTACCAAATTATTAGTAATTTTTTAATAACAAATTGATCTTGCGTTTGAAACATTATGCAAACTCAATACTATAAAAGTATTCACAAATTATTCAATAAAATCTTGTTGAACCTTTTCATCTTGAATTAAAGGATTAATTTATATAATTTTATTTATTTATTACATAAGCTAACTCTATAGGGGTCTAATGTGAAAAGTTTATTATTAAAGCATTATGTAGAATTTTATTTAAAATAAGTTAAAACAAAATAGTTACGCTAACATTACATTTACAAATTGCTCATAAATATAAATATAATTGAAATAGATTCAATAATTCATGCAGATTGTTGATTATTACGTCATTATTTACATCGAATTTGACAAGTTATATTTACTTTATTCAATTTCCTGATATCGTATCTAGATGGACGACAGCTTAGTAAAGAAGATATGTACAAATCTACTTTTACTGTTTTTGAATGCTAATTTTGTTAAAAGAAACATTTGTAATTGAAATAATATTGCTTAATAATCTGGTTTAATCATTCTTTTAGGAACAGAGTAACACCTGTTGTTAATATATACAATATAAAATATTTTTAAATACCATTGTTTTAAATGATTTTCTATCAAAAATATTCTATAATTTCTTTAAATTGCCTACACTAAAACTCGAAACACTTAGTTTCTAATTAAATTTAAAGAGAAATATTAATTTCCCCCTAAATGAAACTTTTTCATTATATATTACCATTAAAACTATAAATTACTAAAAATTATAATTTTCCGAATATAATTTAAATTATTTTGTCATAACTATTACAATTTATAGAAGAATAAGCCAAATAACAAAAGAACTAATTGGGGAAAAAATTAAAATACACCTATTCTATTCTCATTTAACTAAAATCAAACAAATGTACGAAGAGCAGAATTAAACAATTACTACGACCTTAACAAATATTGTTTTTCATTACACACAAGCATTGGCTAATATTAAAAGAATTTATATTTGACCCATAATTAAAAATAAATTTAGAAATAATTTCATTTTTTATTAGTCAATAATATTGAATACCATCAGATCTTTTTGTAAGTAATGGAAGAGATTTTATTCGAGAAAATAAGGTATTGAATTTTGCTTTCTATTTAACATATTACCAATAACTTACTATATCATCATCTTTAAGATAAAAAATCAAAGAAAGGTGCAAGAAAAGGGCAATTTAATAAATAAAGTTATTTATGAAATACAAATTTTGATTTGACATAATTTGCTTATCATTGTCAAGACTTATCCGTGTCTCAGGAAATATGTATTAGTAGAGTTCATTTATAAAGATTGACATTTTTAGATCTGAATTCCAACATAATCTATGTTAATTTTTTTTATTATAAAAAATAATATTTTATAATAATTTTATTATGCATTATTATCGTCATTGTTAATTTATAATCCAAATGTAATATTATTATGATACATATACTTTGTGATCATTGTATCATTTGTGATTAAGTTTTACATCATTATAATTGGATAAATCAAAGATGAAGAATTCACAGACATTGAGCCGCAAGAGGCCATCTGTTACTTAAAGTAAACCTGGTTATAATAATCTTCTAAATTGCAGAATCTTCAAGGACATTTTATCCTTATTTCAAGACTCCGAATATTAATTCTTTAGGTCAATGCAATTAAATTTTAAAATTGTAATTACCGTATTAGCCCGAATATAGAAAAAAAATACTCATAAAAAAATTAAAATTAAGGGAATTTCATTCAGATATGCGTTTGGTTAGATAATTACAAGTAATACATATGTTATATTCTGACAATAAATTTAATTAATTTAAACCAAAATTTAATAAAAATAAAATGTTAAAAATTGTCGCGTTTTATTCGGGCTAATACGGTAATTTAATTTATTAGTTCATGATTAATGAAACAACATGTTTAAAGGCCTTTTATTTTTATTTTTTATAAAAATTATTAGAAGAACGCGTTTGTATATAATATTTATTATTACAATACCAATAATGAATCACTCTGGTTAGAGGAGTATCTAAAATAATTAAATTATGAGCAATACAAAATCACATACAACATACACATACAACCTAAAATTTGATATTCATGTCATATTCATATTTGACTCAGGACAACAATGACATAATATATCACATTATCTCAGAAGAACGAAATAAAATTGCCACTCTCAAAACTTTAATTTAAATATATCGATTTACAGGAATATACTTAATTTGCACAATAAATAGGATATGTAAATTCAAATTTTCACTAAAACATAATCTTGAGATCTCAGAATTAAATATGATATTGTATACAGGATTTTATGACATATACCAGAAATAGAATGAAATATTCAAAGTAACTCTTTCACATTGCTAGTATATTTAAAAATTGCATAGTCAATTACTTTTAATTAGTAATTTAGAAATTTTTATTTTATTATGATTATTATTATTATTATTATTATTATTATTATTATTATTATTATTAATCATTAGTATTATTATTATTATTATTATTATTATTATTATTAATCATTAGTATTATTGGATTATATGAACCCAATGAATATGCGAAATGAATATGCCAATTTGTTTATGAATACCTGTTCGAAGGTCGTGGAGTAAATTTTGAAAAAAACTGAAATATAATTAATATAATTAATTTTTTTAATTGTAATTGTCATTAATGATAGAAATTTTAAGCTGTTTATGTGACAAAATGTGGACGGGGATATAAATATTCGTGAGAAATTGTAAGTGTCCAAATTTAAGTAAAAACTGTAACATCATTTAAGGACATCCCCTTAAAAATTAATAAAATTTATAAATAAAAGCTCAAATACATAAATATATTGATCAAATCAAAGAGTAAAATTAAAAAGAACTAACTGTTAAGTAGAATCAAATATTTACTATCCTATATGTATTTTATTCTACAAAATAACTTTAAAACTGATAAAAAAGCAGGCCATCAATATCTGGTGATTTAGAAAACTATTGATCTCTGCAAATATAATTAGTTTAACCGAACAAGTATTCAAAAAAATCAGTAATAAAATTTGATTTTATTGCTCCAATAATCAGTGTTTCTTAAACTTGTCTGAAATGGACCTATTTGAACAAAACATATTAGTCAGAGACGCAATATCTCTTTTCATAACTCACATTTGCATATACACCATGTTTCACAGAGCTTAGCATGAAAAGATCAGACGAGGTGTTTATTTAAACAATAATTCGTGACCCGCACTTTGAGTAAAACTGTAAAGAATATTAATAAGAAAAACAAATTACAATTAAAAGAATTCAATTTGTTTTTAATATTAATGGAATTCACGATAAAAAGATTTCTGATGTTAATAAAAAACACGGCATTTTCTTTATAATACTGGTAAGGGGTTCAGATTTGTGACTCATCGCGTGGAAACTTTGATTTAAATACTTAAATTGTATATATTGTTTTTATTATATTCTATTGTTGATTATTTATCTTCATAATATAAAATTTTAAATATATCGTTTCCAGTATAAATGCATGTTGATGTAATAAATTATTAAACTACAGTTTATGCTTGAGGCAAATTTGTGAACTGTTTAATTTAAAATATGTAAAAATAGTTTAAAAAACAATATAAAAATTGTAAGACTCAGAATTATAGTTATAAAAATAAAATTTATTCATTCGGAAAAATTAAAATACAACAAAAATTAATAACGAAAATTAATTAACGAAACAAATCATTTTCGATTTTTGATCCTTTTTCATTTAAAATTTTATTTATCTTTATTTTGTTTTTGATTACAGATGAATATTTATATTTAACAAAAATTTTCTGTACTGACGTTTTGCAATTGTTAAGATTTTAATTAAAGTTTATTTCTATAAAATTGAAAGCCTTGGAAATTACAGACTATGACGATTTATTAAAACAAGGAATTAATATTATAACTGCTATCTTTTACATTAATTCCTTTTGTTAAAGTATGAAATAAATTATTGATCGATAGTTTATAGAAGAAATTAAGATAAAGAAAAATTGAAAAAAAACATTAACCCTTTGACCGAGTATCCCGCGACTTACGCGTGCAGCATCTACTGGTTTAATTATACGCATCCCGCGATTTGGACGTGCTCGCATTTATTTATGTTTTCTCACGTTGATATTCCACAATTTCCCGGTTCAGGCTGTCTTTCTGTGCTGATAATTTTATTCATCCCGATTTCAACGTACTAACATTATTTTTATGTTTATACATTTTTTAATCAAATTTGAAAAAAAAATGTGGTCAGAGGGTTAATAGTTAGATTTTACTGATATAACTTCTAATATTATACCCGGCGTTATCCGGGGCTATTTGGAAGATTAAAAAAATATTAGAAACAACATCGTGCAGTGATGTTAAACTAACAAAGAAAAAGATAATTACAGGAAAATTTCTTTATTTTCTTCAATTCTGTACAAAAATCACAAAAATCACAATTCCACCTTACCTCAACCTATTCAGCCATACCATACCCATCCAGATATATCATACATAGAAAATAAAATAATAAAAGAGACAATAAAATAGAAAATGAAAAAAATAATAAACATTCTAAAATCGTCATGTTATTTTTTCGGAAAAAAATTTTTACATTATTTTTGGAATTACAAGTTCATTCGGCCTTCTGCGTTTTTAACTTGAAAAATTGAATACATTTCTCTACCTTTTATCCACAATTTGAAGTTTATATATCCGGACATACAAATAAACAAACTTTTATTTTTATATATTAGATGGTTTGAATATTAGTTGTAATACATAATTAAATGAATTTACAATATTATCAATCTAATTCTGCATCTTAATTGGTTTTGGTGATAATTAATGCAAAATGAATAGATGGCATTGTCTGAAATCCATTACATTTTTTAAAAATTCCATTATATTTTTATGATCGAAAACTTAGAAATTATTATGATTAGAAAAACTTTAAAACACTTCTTAGTCATGATTTGCGATTATAATTGTATTTTAGCATATATCTCTTCTCGAATATGTTAAGCAGTTTTAATTCTTATAAAATGAGAGAAATTATAACAAGCCGAATCAATACCGTTATCGTAAACTGAAAAATAAAAGTTATCATCCTAGATCACAAAAATATTTAAAATATATTTTATGAAACTGATAAATGGAAAGTAAACAATAATTCATATAAACTAGAAATTTTTTTGACAGATAAAACTATATTTCATCATTCTACTAAAAGGCAAATTTATTTATGTACGTATTGTTTTTTTTAATCAAAATTATTGGTGAAAAAATTAAAATTCTGTAAAGAACTATTCAACAGTAAAAACAAAATCTCTGACATGTGTATATTAACCAAATTGGTAAATACGAAAATCTTGTTTTAGTTAGAAATCCTGTTTAGTTCTATGTAACTCGTTTTTAGGATATTTATTATTTGATTATTTTATGTATATTATCATGTATGTTTTACAATATAAATGAATGAATACATGATTTTATTAATATAAGAATGATTTTTTCATTATGTTGAAAATCAAGTTTTTTATATTAGTATATTTTACATCAGAAACATTCTCATATATAAATGATATTTAGTATAATATTTTTCGATATAAAAATTATCAATATATCCATAAAAACGTTGTCAACATTTCTATTCCACTTACCAATGGTAGAATCATTATTATATAAATTTATTAGTGATTAATAAAAACGTACCGTGCGAAATTTTTTTAATTTTTAATTTTAATTTTTTTATTAAAATAAAATTTACACAAACGAATTTAAAAGAAAGTGAAAACTATCTCTTTTTATTGAAATTTTTTTGAAAAATTAAAAATTTCATGGTATTTTTATAATATTATTGATGTGGTATTGAAATTAAAATAAGTTTTTGTAAAATGAATATTTTCATTATATATTAATATAAATATTTTATTATTTTGATCATAATATTGAAATTTAAAATAAATCCTGATATTGCTTAAACTTTATCAGCAAACAACATTTTTAATTTAAATTTTACAAACAGTTCAATTTACAGCAACAAAATAAAAAGAAATTCAAAAATTACATGTATAAAAAAAGTTAAATAAGAAAGATTTTGTAACATTACTGTTGGGAAGTTTGAGGGTGTATATTTATGTATTTATATTATGTAATTATATATTGAATGATTATGTTTGTAAAAGAGAAATACTGTGGAGCCCAGCCGAGTATACTGTAAAAAAACTGTCTCGGGACAGCTGGGATGAACGTATGTAGTGTGTGTAATAATAAAGATAACAATAAAATAAAATTTACAGATTTATTAATAGAAAAAATGTTACTTGAATTCAATAATTTGACTTAATAACTTGACTTTAATAACTTTGGATAATTTGCAACTTTCTTTAATAACTTTGGATAACTTGCAACCTTTTTCAATAACTTTAGAAAATTTACAGCTTTCTTTAATAACTTTGAATAATTTACAAATTTGATAATTATTATTTTTTTATTGATTTTTTTTAATTTTTAGTCAACTTTTGTTTTTACTATAACGATAATTTACTATAGTCAGTGCTCGAAGTGGAACAAAATATGTGCCGGGATAGGCATGCTGTGGCACCCGGGATTCCAGGCTTTTATGCAGAAATTTTCAGTTGGGGGTGTTGCAAAACTTTGGGGGGTGTCCAACAAATTTTTTTTTTGGGGGGGGGTGTCCACT